>CM034710.1:5863847-5875193 GCA_020142125.1 Phrynosoma platyrhinos | reverse complement strand
TTTGGATTAGCTCTGCTTTAGACCCCGTGTGATAAGGTCCCTAGAGTTTTAAAGTTGCTTTTTAAAGATCACAGCTTCCAGAATCCCCCAGACAGTATGGCAATTGAGTATGGCAATGCTCTGTTATTTAGCTTTTCCATATTGTCATTGGCCTGGGGCCTGATGAGTTTCCTCTTAATATTATGGTACACAATTGACATAAATTATTTTACGATTTAGATTGGGGCAGGAATTGTGTGGCTATTCAGATGTTTTTAGAGTGCAATTTCTAGCAGCCCTAGCAAGCATAGTCGATGGCGAGGAATGCTGGGAGTTGCAATCCAACAGCATTTTAAGGGCCACATGATTCCCAGAGAGAGAAAGAGAGAGAATAGGCTAAAATGTTACCACATCCTAATTTATTTTTGCATACTCCCCCCTTCCAATTTAGAAAACATTAGTCTCAGTGTCATATTTAAATGCTCTCATAAGAAGCTGTCTTCCTTGTACCTTAGTTGAATGAGAGGTACCCTCAAGAACGCCATGGCTCAGTTTGTGCTGGACTGTACTATTCAAGAATGCAGGTGACAGGAGTCTCATATCTGAATGTTCCTCAAAAAATAATAATTAAAACCTTCCCTGCATGTAGAACACTAGTCTATCAAGGAAAGGGCTAGTTTAGAAGGTTAGCGCCTTACTATTCCTGCATGGAGAATTTCTCACTTGTTTAGAACAGTGTGTCTTTCTCACCTCTTACCCAGGGTAAAACATCTCATCCTTGTGGACCCCTGGGGCTTCCCAACACGGCCAACTGATCCTGCTCAGATCCGTACACCTCCAACCTGGGTCAAGGCTGTGGCGACATTGCTGGGACGGTCTAATCCTCTGGCTGTGCTCCGAGCAGCTGGACCCTGGGGTGAGTGAGCTAACAAGAAGAGTAAACAGTTATTGAGGAATAAACCAAAGGAGCAGCAGGGTCCGGCAATTGTTCCGAATAGAACTGCCTGTCCTTCTCAGCCATACTACCAAAAATTCATATCATCTGTTGACAGCTTGCTTGTGGCATGGGTGTATGTATGGGTTTTATTGCATTAACCACATGGACTGAAATTGGTGTGATATTTCCAAGGATCCAAAGTATTTGAAATGCATTATCTGCCTTTAATCATTTTATTAAACCAATGATTCAGTTGTATGTGCCTTATTACTGGAGATGCATAGTATGAGGCAGGAAGACCTCAGATCCCCCAAGGGGGAAAAGAAACCACTCCCCAAATCTAGGAAATACGTAGAAGAATGGCACTGCTCTGAAACAAAGTGTGTAGTCCCCCCTCCATGTTTTAGCAATAACAAATGTGGTTTTTTAAAACCCAGAAGTGTGGATAAAAATACTACTGATTTCAGCTGTAAAGCTGGAATAAGCAAGAGAGGTTATTTATTTTCTTTCAGCCCTCCCTCCAAATGCTCTCTGGGAAATGTGGGGAGCATTTTCAGCACATCTTTGTAAACTCAGGGCTGTTTTGGGCCCAGGAAAGGTCTTTTTGAAAACAGGAACAGGAAATGACTTCAGCTTATTCCCTATTGCTAAAAAAAGACCTCTCCTGGGCCTAAAATGGCCCAGAGACCCCCCCCCCCAACATGGTAGTGTTCCCAATGGCAGTGTGTGCACGCAGCCGTGCCAGTGTAGTTGCATGCACACTGTGCGCTATTGGGAACAACGGGACTTCAGTTCCCACAAATTTTACTATTAGGGATGTGCGTGTCTGGAATGCAACTACCACGGATATGAAGAGCTTACTGTACTCCAAACCCCAAAACTGGTTGGTTCAGTGTATACAAACTTTGTTTCATGCACAAAATTATTAAAAACTTTGTATATAAAATTACCTTCAAGCTATGTGTGTAAGATGTATACGAAACATAAATAAATTTTCTGTTTAGACTTCGGTCCCATCTCCAAGTATATATGCAAATATTCCAAAATCTGAAAAAAGAGGAAAAAAAAAAGGGGGGGGGGATCCTAAAAACTTATGGTCCCAGGCATTTCAGATAAGGGAGATCCAACATGTAGTGTAAAGGGAAGAAGTTCCTTTCTCTTCACACCATATATGGTGCTACAAACCGTTATTATTTTTTTCTTCAGATGTCACTCTATTAGCTTGCTAATCTTTTTACCAGCTCTCTTTTTCTTTCCAGGTCCTGGACTGGTGCAGCGCTTCCGTCCAGACTTTAAGCAGAAGTTTGCCGATTTCTTTGACGACGATACCATCTCAGAATACATCTACCACTGCAATGCTCAAACACCCAGGTGAGAATACCCTGTCCCTTCTAAGATGGCCTTCCCACAACTGTTCCCCTTTAGACAACTTGTACTACAAAGGCTATCCTGTTTGGGATGATTATGGGAATTATAGTCCAGCTCTCCTGGAGAGCACCAAGTTGCAGAAGGCCTACTCTAAGAGGTGTTTGGCATGCCCTGTCTGTCCACTTACACACACTTACCTTCCTTTACCTGGACATAGTTGGTTTGATCAGGCTGAAAACTGATTTTCCCATCCCTCCAAGCCACAACCATCCATGTCCTGCTGAAACACATGATGGCTTTCATCCTCCTGCTCTCTGAGGTTGAGTCCCAGCCATAGTCCCAGTCATTATACCATCAGAACCAGCCACCTGTGATTAGGCCCCCTACTCCCCACTCCCCAAAACAACCAAGTTCCCCCTACCTTTGTCTGGGATGTTAAAATGATCTGCTGTGGTTGTCAAATATGCTGCCTTGAACATTTGAGAAGAAAGAAGTGAGGTATCTTAATTCTTCTTAAATGTTTGTACTATTGTTTCAATTATGTTTTTTTTAAATCTTTGAATTCTTGTGTTGTTGTTTTGAATTGGTTTTTTTGCATGCTCTGGGAGCTCCATTGGATTGACAAGAACCATATAAATAACCTAATAAACTAAAGAACCTGCACAGCTTTGAAGAAGCATAAAGTGTGCACTTGATATGTTGAATGGCTGTAAAGTCCTGCTACTCCCCAAGTCCTCTTCAGTGTGATTTGTAAAAATTGGGGATACCCTTTTCCCATAATTCTTAACAATGTTGTTGTGTCCTTTCTCCCTCAGTGGCGAGGCAGGGTTCAAGGCTATGACAGAGGCGTTTGGTTGGGCCCGACGCCCCATGTTGGAGCGCATCCACCTGATTCGTCGTGACTTGCCTATCACCCTCATCTATGGTGCCAATTCCTGGATTGATACCAGCACTGGGGAGAAAGTCAAGCACTTGCGACCAGGGAGCTATGTCTGTGACATGGTAGGTGACTAAAATATTACAGTACTAAATTAAAAACAAACAAACACCTAGCACTTTGAATTCTGCTTGATAAAATACTGGTAGCCAGTGAAGGTGTTTCAACAGAAGAGTTATATGGTCCTTGTAACCAGCCCTAGTCAACACCCTGTGTGCAGTACTCTACGTAGTGTTTGCCACCATACCACAAAAATTTGGTCGCAACTACATTGACCCTCCACATTTGCGGCTTTGACTTTTGCAGATTTGATTATTTACAGATTTTATTAATATGTTCTCTCTAGGAATATCTAAGTCCTCTGGTACAACTCTATGGTCAACTTCAACCAAAAGTCGCACTGAAGGACTTAGAGATTCCTAGAGAGAACACTCCACTAAGCACTTGTAGCTCAATTCTATGGTCAATTTCTGGCAGATGTTGACTATAGAGTTGCACTGGAGGACCTAGAGATTCCTAGAGTGGTGTTCTCTCAGTCAAAAACATAGTGTTTTTGTTATTTGCAGTTTTTCCATATTCATGGGGGTCCTGTGCCCCTACCCCAGCAAAAGTGGAGGGACAGGTATACAACCCTTCTCCACACATACATACAATTTATCTTTTTAAAAATTATACAAGGAGTACACACTTGCTTTCCAAGCTCACATGTGCCTCAAGAAAGTTTGCAGAAGTGCTGCTTAACTTGAAAAAAAGGTGCATGCTCCCAAACACTTTGTTTTAATGTCTTGTGCTGCCACGATTTTGTGGTACTGGGGTTGCACAAGCAGGCAAATGAAGTCATGGACTGGTTCATGATGCACATACTGGTCCATAGAAGTAGCCCTTCCAATGGAACAGTAGGAGCGTAGCAAGCTGCCTTAGACAACTGGTCCATATTCCTCAGTATTGTATACACCAGGGATGAGAACCAAGACGCTGGATGTTGTTGAACTGCAGTTTTCAGCAGCCCTAGCCAGCATAGCTAATGGTGATGAATACTGGGAGTTTTTGTCCAGTAACATCTAGGAGGGGTTCATGATTCTCATTCTTTCTCTATGCTGATTGGCAGTGACTCTCCTGTGGTTCATGTGTGTGTATGTCCCTTCAAGTTGCTTGTCATCTTACAGTGACCCTATGAATTTGATAGTGTTTTCTTAGGCAAGGAATACTCAGGTGGTTTTGCCAGTTCCTTCCTCTGAAATCTAGCCAACAGCACCTGGTATTCATTGGTGGCCTCCAATCCAAGTACTAACCTGGGTTGACCCTGCTTCGCTTCCAAAATCAGAAAGGATCTGTTGCCTTCAGGGAATTTAGGTCTCATAGTTCATACAGGATTCTTTTCTTTCCCCAACCTATCTGTAGATGCCAGGAATCAAACATTGGAACCCTCTGCACATGCCTCATGTACTCTGCCACTGAGCTGTAGTTCTTTTCTAAATAAGTATGTGGGCTGAAACGAAGTAGGCTCAGTTTTCATCATTGGCTGAACTCAACACCTGTTCTTGGCTTCCATATTTCTTCCTCAGGCTATTCCGGGTGCCTCCCACCACGTCTATGCCGATCAGCCCCATGCCTTCAATGCTGCTGTGAAACAGATCTGTGATGCTGTTGACTGACTGCACCTGGAACAGAAGGGAAAAGATTATGCTTCCTTTTCTACAGGCCTCTCTCCCCAGAGCCCAGTTGCCGGGATATGCACAAGACGCTTCATGCTTCCCAAGGAACAGAGACATCAGCTCCTCTAGAGTCAGTTGCAACTTGGTCTTGGAGGATACCTTGCCTCTACCCTCACCCTTGCTTCGCTTCCCTCTGAAACTTTATTCTACTTAAAGGTTGCAGGCCACCTGTGTTGGGTTAAACTAGACTCGAATGGTTTTATTTTATCCCAATGTCTTCTTGCTTCTTGGTTTGTTTTATACTGTCCCTCCCCTGACCTGTCCAAGCATTGCTTTCCTCATAACCATCTTTCATTGTCACTTTCCCCCTCCATTTTCTCGGCTGTTGTTGCTTTCCATTTGTTTCCAGTTCATTGTTTTCCTGCAGCACCACTCACAGTATTTTTGTGCCACAGAAAGCTGCTGTTAATTTCATTGTTCAGTGGGCCACATAATAGTAAACACAGAAATTAGGTCTCTTTTGGGAGGCAATGGGATGCAGAGTTTTATTTTCTTTCTTGTAGAAGTTTGTTTTCTTGATCCATTTAGTCAAGACATCTTGATTTGTAAAGCTGGAAGGAGTCTAGCTCTTACTTTTGGCAAATACCATCTTTAACTTCACCTAACTCCAGGAGATGGCTTGGACTGGGAATGAATAATGCATGATTGTTTTGAGTTCCTTCCTTCCTCTTTCTGTCTCTTCCTGTCCCACCTCCAGAGGGTACCAGTCCATCACACTAGACATTTGAATGTCACTTGATACCAGATCTGTGGATTATGTCATGTCTGTTCCATAGTGGAAGAGCATTAGCAGAATGTGGCATGGGCATGACAAGAGAGTCTTGGCTATTGCGTGCCAATGTGGAAGGCTGCCCATGGCTTCTGATGTCAAAGAAAAGGAAGATGACAGAAGCCTCAAGTCACTACCTTGTGTTAGGTTCAGAGAGCGGAGATGAGGTGAAAAGGAAATACTGATCTCTAGATTTCACCTGAGGTCACTAGTTGTTCAACCATGGTGTATAGGCCTGCCAGATCCTTCCCAGGCTAGTGGAGGACCAGAACCTTGAGATCCTGGAAGTTCTTGGATGTCCTTCTAAGACAGGTGTGCAAACTACAGCCCTTCAGGTGTTGTTGAAATCTCACCAGCCTTAGCCTGCAGAGCCACTGGACAAGAATGCTGGGAGCTGCAGTCCAGCAACATCTGGAGGGCTGCACTTCACTCACCCCTGTTCCATGAGTTGAATTTCCTGGCTGAGTGGAGCAGGAGGCAACTTCATATTAACATAATACCATCCATTATATACAGGGCTACCAGTGTTTGTCTGGTTTGGTGCCCTCAGCCCCAACCATTTCTTCCTTCTCATATGTATAAAAGAGGAGATGTTGTACCTCTGTAGTTCCTTGGGGGTGAGAATTCCATGACTAAAAACATGCATGCATGTGTGAAAGTTTGGGTGGAATTCACCAAAGTCTGTTCATATATACTCTATTCAGTTTTGGCAAATGTAAGTGGCAGTAATATTTTAGTAAAAATCAAAACACTTTGTGACTTTTCTTGGTGCGACAGGTGAAGGAGATGCACAGTGCCTGTTTTTACAGCATGGAAAGATTCTCTCTCTTTTGCCATGCTTTCTCACTGCCCCATCTAATGGTGGCAAAGTTGGCAAAGGAAGACTCCCATGGATGCAGGCTTGTGGCTGAGCCTAGGTAGTTGCTGTGCTTTGTGTTGCCATCTATGAAATCCATACCTCTGTCTTATACAGGGTGATTCAAAAAGAATGGTGCAGAACGTAAGCCGTTCTTATTCAGTTTTACACCATTCTTTTTGAATCGCCCTATATACACACATGTCGACACCACACAATCTCGACCAAGTGCCACTTTGGTGGGGGGGAAACCCTCACGATGCTTTACTCTTATTTCTAATTTATAAGGCATTACTTGTCATTGGGCGTCTTGTATCCTGAGCTGTATCCCCCACTGCATGAGGCTTTGGCTGAGGTGGGGTAGATAGGATTAATGGAGGCGTTGAAAGATTTGTCCCTGTCTCCTCAGGCTTAGTGGGAGTTACGGTCTTTCCTTTTCTTTATTTTTTTGGTAAAGTGTGTGTGCATTGGCTCTTCGGTGCCATATTAATGCCCTCTCTAACATGGGATGCGGGAGCATGTTTGCTCCCTTCTCTTAATCCCCTGCTTTTGTGGTGCTTTGTATACAACTGACCTTGGTTTGTACTAAATTTTGTATGTTTAATAAAATGATTGTTCTAAGAAATTGTTTTTTCGTGTTGACTTGGACCACTTTCTCCCTTCTTGGAGGCGGTTGCTGGCACATTAGGTCTACTAACCATGACAGCTATGACATTTTCTTTGTGGCTAGAGTGGCCAAAAATGTGGCTCTCTAAAAGTTGTTGGACTGCAGCTCCCAGCATGCAACTCCCACCACTGCCTATGTTGGCTAAGGATGATAATTATTGCAGTCCAACCTTTGTAAGGCTACATTTTGTCCTTCTCTATGCTGGGCCAAGGTCTAAAACCATGTCAGATGTCACACTTTTAATTGCATTTTCAGGATTTGAACACATCTTAAGAAGAAGAAAAGAATCCTAGGGAGTAACCACAAAATAGCTTTCTATTTTGCTTGAGCGGTTTAAAGCAAACAAGCTCAGTCCTGCCTCCTTGGGAATTTGGGATGAGTTGTTTTGGCAAATTTGGGGCAAATGAGGGCTTGATTTGCAACAACATCCCATAAACTATGTGGCAACCAGCAACGGTTACTTCATCATCAGACAGATGCAGGGGTGGAAAGGTAACTGCCAGCAATGTTTTAATTTGTTCTTTTCAAAACAAGGTTAGGTTGAGCACTTTTTAAAAACTACTTGGAAGGCAGGATGCAAAGTAATAATTGTAAAACTGGTAGCAGTGGGGATAAAAGGTGGAATCAGATAATAGTATTGGAATTCATACTCAGCCCTCACAGGAAAACTGTTCAGATAATGCAGGCTGCATCTGCAGTGCAGAATTAATGCAGTTCGACACTGCTATGGCTCAATGCTTTGGTATTCTGGGATTTGTAGCTTTGTGAGATGTTGAGCTTTCTCTGTCGGGGTTCTGCTGTCACAACAAACTACAGATCCTAGGATTCTTTAGCATTGAGCCATGGCAGTTAAAGCAGTGCCATGCTGTGTTATTTCTGCAGTACAGTTGCAACCTCAAGGTGCAGAATGAAGGGGGAAAGCTATGATTTGGAGCTTGGTTTAAGATATGTTATATATATTGGCATTTGATCCCTGCCCTCTCATGCTGCCCCTGCCCCTCTTTTCCCCATTGAGCAGACCTGGCGGACCTCCATGGCAGCGTGGCAAAAGATGGCAATTGCTAATCTAATATCTCCTCAGTGCTCTTATGGGAAAGGAAAATGGCAGCCCTCATTTTGGCAACATAGGGCAAAAAAATGGTTAAAGGTGTGGATTGTGCCAGTTATTGATCACTAGCTAAGAATACCATGGTTCTGACCAAATCTATCAGCAGAATGGTCCCTTCCACTATGGGAGATAGCAACCTTAGGCAGCAGTTTTTGCACATCGGTGAGATACGCCCTCCAACTGAGATACATGTGGGCAAGCAACATCAGAGCGTGCTCCAGATGGCAAATGTTACAGCACTTTGCTTTTGCCGGAGGCTACTCGGAAGAGCAGTGTTGAGCCCTTCCTCCCCTCCCAAATTGAGTCCAAACTGTTTCTGCTCTTTGGACTCATTTTGCTGCATTTAAAGTAAGTAAGTTGTATTGAAGTAAGCCCCCATCACTGAAATCAATTGAAGAATTGAAGAAATGAAGTAAGCCCCATCACTGAAGTTAGGGCTACATCTGCACTACTGAAATAATCCAGTTTGACTCCACTTTAACTGCCATGGTGCAGTGCTATGGAATCCTGGGAATTGTAGTTTGTTGTGGCCCTAGAGCCGCTCCTTCCTCTTCCTGGCCATGTCACCCTGGGAACAAAGCCTTCCAAAGCCCATGAAATAAAATTTGGATTTGAAGTATTTTTTTGTGTTGTTAATGGAATTCAACTTTTATCTCATTTGTTCCCAGTGCCACTGGGCTAGGAAGAGGAAGGAGCATCTTGAATAGATATCCCTCCAAAGAACAGCACACCAAAAACACGCTAGAGGAAGTGCAAGCCTGTCATTCACATCTTCATTTATATATTTTTTCCCTCCTTTATGATTCTTAAAACCTTTGCCTGATGAAGAAGCCAGTGGAGCTTTGAAAGTATGCATCACGTATTCTGTGCATTTTGTTTGGTCAATTAAAAGTTATCACTGTTTTGTGGTTTTTGGATGTTATTGTACTTTGCTGTATGGCCAGCACAGCTACCCCTGAATATATTTCTAAGAAATGCAGCAGCGCGACACAATTTTCACTGCCATGGCTCCATCTTATGGAATCCTGGGATTTGCAGTTTAGTGAGGCACCAGCACTTTTTGCTAGAGAAGGGTAAAGACCTTGTAAGACTACAAATCCCATGATTCCATGGCTACCTCTGAATATCTTGCCTGTTTTGTAAATGACCTGACTTACAGCCCTGCATTTCCCCCCATTTTTTATCCCTTGCTGCCATCTGGTGATCATTTTGTAGAAGCTCATGTTTAAATTTCTTGGCACTTTCTCTTAGCTGAGCATGAGCAAGGGCTCCTTCCCATTTACATTTAAACCAGTTTGCGATTCGCCTTCACTCCGTGTCGGTGAATTGATTCCAAAAGCTCCGTCGTCGTTCCCACGATGAAAGCGGATCTTTTCATGATTCCCTTGTAATGCTTCTTTTTTGGCACGATTGTCATTCCCACTAGTTTGTGCCGCTTCAAAATGCATGTCAATCATCTGCGCGTCATCGGTGACGCAAGCGGCAACATGGAGATGAGGATGGGGCCATTCCAGGCCCCAAGCGGGGCGACTTTAGCAACTGAGCCTTCTTCTACGCTTCAGCAACCCAGGTTGTTCAAGCACACCATTTCCCCTTTGAGCACCCCAGCTTGGGAACTATATATTTAAAAAAAAAAATTGACAGGATATTCGATCTATTGGTTTTGCAACTACTTGCCTTGCTGAGCTGCAGTCCGCCCGTAATTGCAAGTAGTTGCAAATACAATGGATTGCATATTCTGTCAATTTTTTCTTTTATATAAAATGCGCCCATAGGTCACACAAGCACAAAGGCAGCGCTGGGTGGTAGTGGTGGCGGCTGATTTCTTAAAAACTGAGGAGCGATGGTAAACCCCCCCTCTGCCATTAGTCCTTCCCCTCCAGAAAGATGTGATTCAGATTCATCGTTCCCACTTGTTGAACTCGCTTCAGAATCGACTCTTTTCAAATGAACTGCCAAAAAAACTAGTGTCAGGAAACAGCGGGTTTTTCGTGTTTTTCGTGTTTGCCTTGCTTCATCGCGATTGTAACTGAGCACAGTAAGATCAGAACCGGATTCAAGAGGAATGACGGTGATATAACCCAATCAGCAATTTGCTTTAAATCATAGTGGGAACGAGGCCCAAGTTTCTATCTCCTTGAGTCTTCTGGAATGTGGGGAGGAGGAGAATAGTCAGGAAAGGGCTAGCTTGTTTGATTCAGAGGCAATGTCAATATAATCCTATGGAGGAATTCTATGAATCAGATTGCACACAGCTTCATCTCCCAGCATCTGCCATCTGGGGCAGTATGTTTGTGTGTGTGTGCCTTCAAGTTGCCTGTTGACTTATGGTGACCCTCCATGGACTTAATAGGGTTTTCCTAGGCAAGGAATACTCAAGGACATTTTTGCCAGTTCCTTCCTTTGAAACATAGCCTACAGCACCTGGTATTCAATGATGTTTCTTCCATCCAAGTACTAGCCAGGGCTGACCCTGCTTCGCTTCCAAGATCAGACAGGATCTGGTGCCTTCAAAGTATTTAGATTAGACTATAATAGTGAAAACCAGTGTAGTGTAGTGGTTTGAACGTTGGACTAGGATTCTGGTGATCAAACTTTGATTCCCAGCTTGACCATGATAATCCACTGAGTGACCTTGGGCAAGTCACACATTCTCAGCCCCAGAAAACCCCATGATACGTTCACTTTAGGGTCACCATAAGTCAGAAACGACTTGAAGGCACATAACAAGATATCTAAGAGTAGGGCTGATCCCACTGGGTGAGCCTTGGGCAAGTCAGACTTTCTCAGCCTCAGAGGAAGGCTATGGCAAGCCGCTCCTAAAGAAACTTGCCAAGAAAACCCTGTGATAGGATCACCTTATTGTTACCATAAGTTGGAAACAATCTGAAAGCACAACACACACACAGGACTGATCTGGATGGATGGATAGATTAGATAGATAAATTAGATAGTTAGAGATTAGGTAGACCACAAGTTGAACATGAGTCAACAGTGCGATGCAGCAGCT
>CM034710.1:5826013-5863747 GCA_020142125.1 Phrynosoma platyrhinos | reverse complement strand
GTCCAGACTGAGAAACAGATAGGATGGGTTATAGGGTTTTACCTCCTCATCTCTGTGATTTCATCTTTGCATTGTGAGGTCAGTCTGGGGCCTGTTTGCAGTCATTTGAACCCACAGGCTGGCTAGTATCCTTCCTTAGGGCCAGACATTGTAAAGCCTTGGCCCCAAGCGGTAACCGGGGGCTGATGGGGAGCGTCCCTTCCCAAGTAGGGCTCAGCCAGGCTACATCGTGCAGCCCAAGAAAAGAGAAGCAACTGGACCTCTATGACTGCTGTTGGCCCAAAATCTGTGGAGGTGTAAGTGTTCAGGAGGTAGGGTGATAGAGGATGGTTTGGGGAAAGATAACTGGTTAGATTCTGGAAAAGACATATGTATTACATACCCTCCAACATTTCACAGACATGGACAAACCAGGACATATATGGTCAAGCAAACACCCAGAGTGTGGTCAAGATTGCAAAATTTATTAATATGGAAGAACTCACAACTTAGGAGAGGTTGTAGCACTTTGCTTTTGTCTGAGCCAACTGGGAAGGGCAAGATTCATCCCTCTCTATCATTTCCAATATGTTTATTGAGAGCAAACTACCGTTTCACTTTGAACTTATTTTGCACCACTTGAAGTAAGCCAAGAGAAAGGGGGGGAAAGTGGAAGGAGGAGAGAGAAACTGGGACATTTTAAAAGCAGCTGAGAAAGTGGGATGACAGGATTAATTGGGATTGTCCCTACCAGATTTGGACAGTTGGAGAGTATGATATTATGTTCATAAAAGTACAAGACTCTTGTCACATGCAGTAGTGATGAGTGGTAATATCAAGGGCTTTAAATGCTCTCATTAATTCCGAGCAGCTGCCATCTTTGTTTTGTACAATGCCCCCCAGAAGATGTGATTCAATTTCAGGGGTATTGTTGAGTAGAAGGGAAATATTGACTTCTCAGAGCTGTGGGGGCAATGGAAGAAAGCATGCCAAAATCTCCCGCCAAGTTTGGAGAGACCCACCACTGCAGGAATGGGGCAGATGGAAGAATACTACATGAATCTGTATTTTTATTATTCATCAAGGATCAAACTTGTTCCAAATGTATAATTTCAACTGCATTCCAGACATTTAGGAAGCATGATGAGCTTACAGTCCTTAGAAATACATATGGGCATGATATTTACCCAGCACCTGTTGTTTGGTAGTGATCTTCTGGGTCACTAGATATTACTATTCCTGAACACAGGAGTAAACCACTCCTGTGGCCTATTGATAGAGCTGCCAGGTTGGTATCATCCAAGGCCCTTAGATGTCAAACCAAAGCTGAGACCATGCTATTTTTGCACTGTAGAAATAATGCAGTTTGACACCACTTTAACTGCCATGGTTCCATCCTACAGAATTCTGGGATTTATAGTTTGGTGAGGTACCAGCACTCTTTGGCAGAGAAGGCGAAAGACCTTGTAAAATTACAATTCCCAGGATTCCAGCACTTCAAGTCATGACTTTTTAATTTAATGATCTAAATCATGACTTTAATGACTTTTACAATTTGTATATTTTAAAGAATGCATTTATAGGAGTATATTATAATGGCTTTATAGCACTGTATTTTAACTGTTGGTTTTATGTGTTTCCTTTTTTAAATTGTGGCTTGTATTTTAATATGTTGTACCCTCACTTAAGCCTTGAGGAGGGAAAGAAAAGAAATAATAATAATAATAATAATAATAACAACAACAACAACAATAATGTCAAACTGCATTATTTCTACAGTTTAGGCGCATGATGCATGATTCAGCCTTGGTGATATCATTAAACCTAATTCATTAATCATCAACTGCAAATGATCTGAGTATTTAACAACAACAACAAATAATAATAATAATAATAATAATAATAATAATAATAATAATGCAAACAAGTCTAACAAGTCTGCTCTGTATGTGTGTGTATGTATGTATTACTTTTCAAGACACTACTCTTGTCCTCTCTTTTACCTTGAGCACAAGGTTCTAGCCCCTAAGACACATGGGATCTGGGAACCCTAGCAGCAAAAGAGTAAGAACTGGTCCTTTTGTAATGATTAGCTCTCTTTTCTAGGGGCAAATCAGAGGTTGGAAGGAAAATTTCCGCTTTCGGAACCGGCGTCTTTCTGGAACAACCCTCCATAGGCTGGAGAGGGCCCTCTTGGACCTGACATCCCAGGATTTCAAGAATTGTCATGAGTGGGAGAAGTTCCAACTTTGGCTCCAGGAAGTCATGTATGAAGATTGGTGGCTGAATCAAGTGGCCCGAGATATCAAGCGACAATGGAGAAACCTGACGGTGTTCTGAGGGAACGTGGGGTGGAGGGACGTGGCAAACAGTGCATTTTGGAGGACAATAAAGATCGGAATGCTAAAGTGTTCTTCCAGGAGACCTTCATAACATTTTGGGTAGCAGTGCCCATTTATATAGCATCTTGTCCACACTTGCCAGAACACTCCGGGCCAAATTTCTCCCCAAATTCCCCCTTACTTTGTAGGTGCATCCTTCCTCCATGTAGCTGCTTTTTCACACATAGCCCCCATTCATCACCCAGCACCACTGCTGAGGTTAAAACAAGCTGCCCAGCCATGCCGTCAATGCTGGGTGCCTTGTTCTGTCCTCAGAGCAACTTGCATCCATAGTGGTGGCACCGGGCAACAAATGGGGACTGCAAGTGAAGAGGTAGTTGCCACCATTGCTGGAAGCCCCCTAAAAACCCACCACAAATGGTGAGCTTTTTAAAATGTGGGTTATGGGGAGGAAGCCCTGAATCAGATGCAGATGTTGTGAGAAGCCAATTTGGGGTTTTGTCTCTGCATTGTGCAGGTAGGATGCAGCAAGCCCATGGGAAACTTGGAGTAAAACACCCATGTAGACAAGGTCCAGGAAGAGGGTCACCAAGGTCAATTTGTTGAGGGATCTATCAAAGCCAGAAGTGGTCTTGAATGTTGTTTATATTTCTTTTTCCTCCCTGCATCAGCCTGTAACCCACTAATGTAAGAAGTAGGATGACATTTGTTCTTCTGGTAAAAGCAGATTAACAGAAACATTGACCCTTTGCAGACTGCCAGAAATAGTGCAAATTGAGTCCACTTTAACTGCTCTGACTCAGTGGTAGGGAATCATGGGTACTGTAGTTTATTGTCGCATCAGAGCTCTCTGACAGAGAAGGCTCAATGTCTCAGAAAAAAATACAATTCCCACGATTCCTTCTCTGCCAAAGAGGGTTGGTGCCTCACAAAACTACAATCCCAGGATTTTGAAGAATGGAGCCATAGCAATTAAAGTGGTGTCAAATTGCATGATTTTTCTACAGTGTAGCTGCACCAACCAACAAACCTGAGCAGTAGTTCAAATGGGTGCCTGCTGTTGCCTCATATTCACCCTCGAACATTTCACAGATGAAAACTGGGATATGTGTGGCCAAGCAATGTCCCAGTGTGCTCAAGATGACAAAAGTTATAGATGAGGAAGATCATTCAAGCCAGGAAAGGCTGCTGCAGTTTGCTTTTGTCTGAGCCTGCTGAGTAGGGGAATATTTTACCTCTTCTTTCTTGCTGTTGAGTTATTTGAATACAAATAACTTTTGCTCTTGGAACTCAGTTTGCAGCAATTGAGGTAAGGAGAGAATAAAGAGGGGGAAGGAAGAGAGAGGGAGAAACTGGGATATTTTGCAAACAGTTGAAAATGTGGGATGGTAGAGGATTAATCAGGATTGTCCCTGCAAAATCAGGATAGTTGGAGGGTATAAATGTTATGAGCTGCTTGACAATGGAATGGAGTCTTGAGAGATGTGTGCCCTCTTTCCATTTGGGATTTCAATGCAGGAACTGGACATCTATCTATCAGGGATGCTACAGCTGGAATAGATGATCTCTATGGCTCATTCCAGCCTTCAGAAGAAAAGTCTATTTGCATTCATGGATACTCCCCACAGAAGTCCTAAAGCTGTTAGGCTAACTTCAGGTGGTAGGGGAAGACTCACACAAACATGAATGAATGCTCATTGGTGCACACATAAAACACTAACTGCCCAACTTGGCAGCTATTAAATGAGGGCAAACACTAGGCAAGAACTCTTTTCTTGATAGATGGTTTCCCTATGGATGACAATGGACTGGCCCTAGCCTTACCAGTATTTAGAGTTGACCCAGTGAAATCGGTGGAATGAATTTATCATGACTCTTTTATTATGATCCAATGGTTTTGTTGGGCATATTCCAGTGCTGGAATCATCTCTATTCTTGGGGTATGTTTTTCAAAAGAGAAAGATTCCATTACATGAGCCAAAGTCTGAAGTGTGAAGCTGGTGCAACCCAAATAATAGCTTGTCTGGTCATTGAGTATTAGGTCTCAATGAACCTATTATTTAATATCTGGAAACCCTGCTCTTTGAAGAGCTTCTTAGAGAGCTGGGTATGCTTAGCTGGGGGGAAGAGAAGGTTAAGAGGTGACATGATAGCCATGTCTAAATAGCTGAAAGGATGACATAAGGAAGAAGAAGCAAATCTGTTTTCTGCTGTTCCTAAGACTAGGACATGGAGCAATGTATTCAAACTACAAGAAAAGAGATTCTACCTAAACATTAGGAAGAAGTTCCTGACCATAAAAGCTGTTTGACAGTGGAACACGCTGCCTTGGAGAATGGTTTAACTCTCGTTCTTTGGAGGTGTTTAAACAGAGGATGGATAATTATCTGTCAGGGGTGCTTTGATTATGTTTTCCTGCATGGCAGGGATTTGGACTGGATGGCCCTTGGGGTCTCTTCCAACTCTACAATTCTATTAAGCTTATTGCACGGTACTTAAGGAACGGGAACGTAATGGAACACAAGGGAATAGAACGGAGCAAAAACACATTTTACTGCACTGGAGAATGCTGCCAATGCTGCTGGGAGTCCCCAGTCTGTTCCCCAGCCGTTCATGGCAGCCGATTTTTGAAGGATGATTTTGAATAGTCCTTCCAAAATTGGCTGCCAGGAATGATTGGGGAACGGATCGGGGACTTCCAGTGGCATCGGTGGTGTTTTCCCATGCAGTAAAATGCATTTTTGCTCCATTCTGTTCCCTTGCGTTCCATTACATTCCCGTTCTTCAAAGTGCTGTGCAATAAGCTTATATGATTCAATCATTTCCTAGTAAGAAATGGAAGGGTGACCAAAACATAACCAGAGTAGGGTGCACTCCTACTTCTCATGATGCTTCTTTCAGGGAAAGAGGGAAGAGGAGAACTCTGAGACACTGTAGGAACAAGGTAAATTGAACAAATGGATTCCTGTTCATAAAGAAATATATGCTATTTAAGTGTCAGCCTCAGGCTCCTCAGAAACTCTAGATTTAGTTGCAGTGAAGGCCAGAGGGCTCAATGTCTCCTTGGCAGCAACCTCTTGAGGTCACAATAGCACCATCCCACCACAGCCCCTCAGTTCCAGTACAGGTAGCTCCAGGGGACAAAGGGGAGCAGGGCATCTCCCAGTAAGAGGGGGTGAGCCCCCTGGAATGGGGAACTGGGCCTCCGGAAGGAAGTTGGAGGTAATTGGGGATGAAGAGTTTAAGCCTGAAGCAGCAGCCAAGGGAAGTCAAGGGCAAGGGCTGATGAAGTTCTTTCGGAGAGGACAATGGGTTGTAAGTATTGAAATGTGACAGTGGTGTGGTGTGGGTCTCAGGTTACATAGTCTGAATCCATCTCTCTAGGAAACAAGTAAAATTTCTCTAAATGAAGGGCTAGTATCCAAGGGCAATGGGTATTTTCTGCATGACACCTGATATTCACCCCTTCATCTACTCTGTTTCCCCTATGGGGTACCAGACACAGCGAGTTTCTTCTTGTGTTTGGTGAGGCCTCTTCATTTCTCCAAGCTAAATCCTATTCCACTAAGCTTTTCTCTCTCAGGAGTTATCTACATGTTTCGTTTTGCAATGTGACTATGTGAATAACCTCAGTCATGCGTTCTTGATTTGTTGTTCACACTATTTTTTAAAAATTGGAACTGCATCTATATGCGTTTCTGTGAGTTCTGTTGCCCACACTTGTCAGCACTGTGAATAAAGATGGAATATATGATGCATATGTATTTGAAACATATTCAGCATGTGTACAGATTTACTCTGGTTTATATCAGGTCCATCTGCATTATTCACAAAACTGACAATGTGAATTCTTCAGGATAGAAGGGGTAGGGGGGAACGGGATCCAGTAGTGTCACTGGAGGAGTGTGGGGGGTTCAGGCCACACTGGGTGACACCACAAAAGAGGAGGTGACACCTGGTCGGTCCCCCACCTCCCATGGGGCCTTCCTGGGGCCTTGGGCCTACTCTCCCAGCCTCTGCAGGGTTTTCTGGGCTGCCATGGGGCTGCACACACAGTTTTCTGATGCACATGCATGCACACTTGCTCTCGTGTGGCACGTGCACTGGACGTCCTGTCCCAGAAGCCCCACCCTATGCACTGGGTGACACCAATTCAGGGTACACCACTGACGGGATCATATATCCCAGTTTTTGTGGGGTTTTTGGCAGCCCCCCCCCCCGCCCCACAAAGTAAGTTGGGTGTATTCGATTTGCATTTGAACAAGACAGAATCTACCCACATTCTACCAGGATTATTTTGATCATTTAGACAAGTTCTCAGAGCCAACATTCCATGGCCAAAAATGAAATAAGCAATAGACTCTTAAAGAGAAGGCCAATAGGCAATTACAGGACTCAGCAGTAAGACCTATTTAAAGTTCAAAAGAGGCATTATCCCATTTTCACTGCTCAAACCACGGCTGAAAGTGGAATTGGGAAATGGAGAGGAAAGAGTATGGTTTTATTCCAGATTGGGCTAGGGTGCTTTTAGCCTATTTCCCATTTTGCAATCATTTAAATTTAAATTTAGCAACAAGCTTGGTTTTGTTTTTGCTTTTTGTTCACATTCTGAAATGGATATAGTCACCTATCACTCATTACTATGAAATGAAAAGAAAATTGTTATCTACAAAGTCAAAACTATTCAAGAGGCCTAATATTAGGCTTGCTGTTTCCATTAAGAAAAATATGCAGCCATTCTTATGAATAGGTGGATAATGCCATTATACAGATTAATCAGTAGATGATGCTGGGCTGATGCTGCATCTACACTGCAGAATTTAGTTTGACACTGCTTTATTTGCCATGGCTCAATGCTATGGAATCCTGGGATTTGTAGTTTTTTGTGAGGTATTTAGCCTTCTTTGTCAGAGAGCTCTAGTGCCACAACAAACTAAAAATCCCAGGATTCCATGTTAATTCTGCAGTGGGGCAGCAGCCTTATCTGAATTTAAATGTTATCAATAATTTACAATTGCCCAGTTCATTTTGTAGAGAGAGAACAATTATGTGCAAAAATTCATCTGAACATGCAAGGGCTTATGTTGGATCACGAAACATGATAGTCTTCATGTCCTGAGTCACTTACCTGGCCACATAGAACTTTATTGGGGTTCCTGGAAGAAACAGGGCTGGCGTCCCACCATGTGGCCTACTTTTCAAAGGAGAGTCCTCTGTTTGAAGGACTTTCTCAGGGGACATCTTCTATTTGAACAGCTCTTCCAATGGTTCCCAACCTTTGGTCCTCCAGATGATTTGGACTTCAGCTTCCATAATTCCTGACTATTGGACAAGTTGGCTGGGCCTTTTCTAGAAGTTGAGGTCCAAAACAAATAGAGGCCAAAGGTTGGGAACTACTGCTTCTAGTCCAACTCTCTGGTCCAAGACAGAAGAGAGGGAAATGGTCTTGAAGTTGTCCATAAACCATTAAAAGACTGAGCAGACAGTCAGATATACGCTTGTTACCTGGTCATGGACTTATCTACTTATGGTGACATAGATAATATTTCTCGGTCCATTGCATTCTGTGACTCAGTGTCCCAGTTTTTGGCAATACATAAATGTTCACCCCAATCCCACCTCACTTTTGGTGCAGGCTTCTCTATCTTACCCATCACAAAGTTTACTCCATATTGAAATTAGCCAAACCCCTTGCAGTTTGCTTTGTGCACAGAGAATTTTTGGCTGCCCTCTACTCCTCTGCCACTGGCTAGTTCAGTTCTTTTTTCTCCTTCCAGCCCAGAGAAATATCCTTCACTCCTGGTGAGATCCTCTACCAAGGCCTGGACCCCCTTCCAAAGGAGATGGTCTCTTCCTGGGGACGAAGAGGTGCAAGGCTTCGTCGAGGTGCTCAAAGATCTTGCCCTCCTCTGTCTTCTTTGACCCTGTGGGTGGGTGGAGATGGGGGTGAACGTGAAGAGAACCATCGGTACCACCGCCTGATGGGAAATCTTGTTTCTTCCATGGTGCCAGAAGATGAACTCCCTCCCCCTACATGGTATGAGGTTCCCAGGGACCAGTCTGTGGGGCCTCCACCTCCTCCACCACTGCGATACTTGACCAATGGCATGATCATGGCAGAAGGGCATCACTTGCCCCACCTTAGCCTTGACCAGGGCTTCCAGAGGGCAGAATAAACAGAAACATCTGGCAGATGCATCTCAAGTGGTCTGGCCTAGTTTCTTACTGTTGTACTGTTCTTACTGGTCAGGGATGTGGTCTTGCACAGAGGGTCATCTCAGAAAGTGGACTTAGGATGACAGGGGGAATCAGGGACAGAGATGACCCAGAAGGTAGAATCCTGCAGGATGCTCTTCTGTGCAAACTGAGTTCCATTTTCACTGAAAACACAAGACTAGAAGGGAAACATGACATGGAATAGGAGCTGCAAACGTTTTTTTTTTTTTTTAGAGTACAGCTAAAGAAGGGCATGAAATCAATGACAGTGCCAAAATACAATCTAAAGAACATCCCTGAAGAATATAAATACTATGTAAAGAATACTTTTGCACTATTAAGCCTAACTGATCATGATCATGAATCAGAAGAACCATGATCCAAAACCTGGAGCATTATCAGGCAGAGAAAAAATAATAATCCTGCTCAGCCCCCAAAGGGAAATGGAACTTCCCATGTTACATAGCGGTGGGAAGGTGGGGAGCAAAAATGGTGAAGAGGCCAACATTATGGCATTGCTGGTTTAAATTGCCTAAAGCAGCCCAGCCTGACATCAAGCATCATGACACATCTTGATGTTGCATTTGGCCAATGGCTTGAGGAGAGCAAAAATACTCCCATCATACAGTTGGGGGAATACACTTACCATCATCATCCTAGCTTTGCATGATTCAACATACTGGATGTTCAGAGGCCTTTGACAGTGTCTTGAGGTGGTGATGCTGTGTGGTACAACAATGCATGACCATCTGCTTGTGAAACTGTATACAATGGGTGCAGGAATAGAGAGGAGAAGCAGCTGTCACACTGTTTAGCAGTACACCATGTGCTGTACACGAAGCCAGATATCAGGTAGGTTTGTACACTGAATGGTGGGGTCAGGAATTGTATGGGAAATTTCTCTGTATTGTCAGATATCTATTTGGCTTGGCCTGAACACAAACCAAGTTTAAGGCCGAGCTGATGGAGAAGAAATAATTCAATTTATACAGAAGCCGTGCTCAGAATAAGCATTGGACAATTTATTGTTTAAAAGTTTGATTATGCAGCTGATGTCTTGTAAAATATAGTTGACTAGTGTCACAGATGTGACTAAGTAGTGGTCATGAATGCAAAACAGTTATGGATAAGCAAAAACCAGGTAACAATTTTGTATTCTTGATTGCTACTCACAATTCTGACACTATTGCCCCAATCGTAACTACCCCAAACCTACTTTACTGGACATCAGTCACATGTTCCCTCTCTAGGTTGTCCAATGTGACTCTATGGTCAATGTCCATAGTCAAATCTACAAAAATTAAAGCCACAAATGTGGAGGGCTGACTGTGATTATGAAGTGGGGATACACCATGTGTCTTACATGAGAGAGCCCTTCATTGTAGACATCACATAAAAGCGCTAGGTGGCAGCAAAGTCTGAGAAATGCAAAGGAAATTTGTTAACTGCCCTTGCTATGGATGAGACATCTCCAAGACCCTCCACTGCTCTGCTTAATTCTTGCATCCCCTTAATACCCAAAGTGACCTCCTTAATAGAATCCATCCATCTAGCATGGGGCCTTCCTCTCTTCCTACTTCCCTCCACCTTTCCCAGTGTTATTGTCTTTCCCAAAGAGTCCTCTCTTCTCATGATAGAAGATTGAACATTGATAGAAATGGGGACTACAGCCAGGAAATCAGGAGAAGATTAAGAATAGGGAAGGTGGCTATGAAAGAACTAGAAAAGATTCTAAAATGCAAAGACATACAACTCAGCACAAAAGTCGGAATCATACAAACTATTGTGTTCCCTTAAAAGCCTGTCCTGAGTGAAGGATTTCTGCAGCACTGGAGACCAAGGTGCTGAAGGTTGACTGTAAAGCAATTCTATCATGGGTTTTTTTCCTTCTTTCTTTTTGTTTATTGAAAGTGTCTGTCTTCATTCTTCTACTATTATGTCCTTAGCTTCAGACCATAATTCCTCTGGTTTTCGGAAATCTCAGCTGTCATACATATGCGAGAAGATGGGCTGAGCAACCCAATAAAGCACCCACTTGTCCTATTTACAGTCCCCTCTTCCAGAAACCAGGGTTTGAATCCTTGCTCAGTCATGGAAACCCACTGGGTTTCCATTTCACAAGATCCGAGAAATCAAAGGAAAATTCAAACCAAGGACTGGGATGCTCTATGACAATAAAAATAACATAATTCAAGACCAGGAAGGAATAAAAAGATGTTGGATGCAATACATGGAAGAATTATACAAAAGAGATGCCAAAAATGAAGGACACATGGAATGAAGAGCCATATGAAAATGAACCCCAAATTCTAAAAAATGAAGTGGAAACTGCAATAAGTCTCCTCCAAGGACTGTGTTTGCAGCCTGGGGGTATGCCTAGATTTGTCGCTTCACATGACAAATCAGGTGAATGCAACGGTCAGGAGTGCCTGTTATCAGCTTCGGCTGATATGCCAGCTGCGTCCTTTCCTGGAGAGTAGGGATCTCGAAACTGTGCTCTGGTAACCTCACGTCTGGACTTCTGTAACACGCTCTACATGGGGCTACCCTTGTGCTTAACTTGGAAACTTCAATTAGTTCAAAATATGGCAGCCAGGTTACTTACATCTAGGAGAGAGCACATTACACCAGTGCTGAAATCTCTCCACTGGCTGCCTATTAGTTTCCGAGCACAGTACAAGGTGTTGGTTTTGACCTTTAAAGCCCTACATGGCTTGTGTCCAACTTATCTTTGGGACCGCCTCCTTCCCTACGATCCTCCCCGGGCACTTTGGTCCTCTGGGAGGAATCTGTTACAGCCCATAAAGACCAGACTGTCGGCAACCTCCCAGAGGACCTTCTCTCCCCCAGATTATGGAATGGCCTCCTGGATGAGATCCGTCTTACTACTACTCTTGACTGCTTTTAAAAAGCAGTAAAGACAGTTGTCTTCCGGCAGGCCTTCCCTGAATAACATCCCGGCCCAAAGAACAGTATAAGGAGATGACAATGTTTCCAGCTCTTTTGTTGCTAAGCTGCTATTTATTTGTACTGTGTTGTTTTCTTTTATTTAGTATTTTAATCTTGCTATAGTTTAATATATTTTTAAGGGGTGGGTGGGTTAGGGAAGGGGTTGTTTGACTGTTTTAACTTGTAATGTTGTTTTAATCTGCTGTACACCGCCTCGATTGCACTGCAGAGAGGCAGCATAATAATAATAATAATAATAATAATAATAATAATAATAATGATAATGATAATGATAATGATAATGATGATGATGATAATAATAATAATAATAATAATAATAATAATAAGAAATAGTGAAAAAGAAATCACCAAGAAAAGACGATATTCCAGTTGAACTGGTGCAATCCACATTGACAATGTCACCTTCAGTGCTGACCAACATATGTCAACAGATATGGAAAACAAAACGATGGCCAACAGATTGGAATCGATCAATATACATCCCCATCCACAAAAAAGGAGACACGAGAGACTGCAGCAACTATACGACCATAGCACTTATCTCTTGTTCTTCCCTTTTTGTTTTTGTCTTCTATTTCTCTGCATTGGTCATTGTAGTAATTTTCTTTATCTTTCCACACAAGCCATTGTACTGTTGCATTCATAATTCTTAGTTTGTTCCTATCTCCCTTTTGTCCCAATATGTACCTCCCTCCCAGCCCAATGGGAAAAAAATAACATCATCCAACTGGAAGAATTTTATTAATTCCAATGTGTTAGAATGAAATGAATAAAGATTTATTTCCTGACTCAGAACACATGGATGGCTTCAGTGCTTGAAATTCCAGCTGAGGACGCATGGTGATGCTCTAACATGCCTGTAAATATCGATGCTGATTCACAGTTGTTGCTGTTGTGTGCTATCATTTCTGACTTATGACAACCCTCAGACAAATCTGTCACAGGGGTTTCTGAGGTTGGGAGTATGTGACTCACCCAAGGTCACCCAATGGGTTTCCATGGCTGAGCAAGGATTCGAAACCTATAAGCTTATCACACGGTAATTCAAAGAATGGGAACAGAACGGAACGGAGCAAATATGCATTTTACTGCATGGGAGAATGCTACCAATGCTGCTGGGAGTCCCTGGTCTGTTCCCCAGCCGCTCCTGGCAGCTGATTTTTGAAGGACTGTTCAAAATCGGTGCAAACTGAGTTCAAAGGGCAAAAATAATATGCACTCAACAGAGGGGAAGGAGAAGAGGGGAAGAATTTTGCCTTTTTCAATAGATTCAGGGCTCATTCCCACTAGCATTTAAATAGGTTTGCAATTCTCAGTGACATTGAGTCACAGATTCGATTCAGGCCGATGTGTAGTTCCCATTATGGAAGTGAATTATGTCCTTATTACATGTCGTCCCCACTAGTGGGAATGAGCCTGTGTTTCAAAATGGAGGATGCTTCATCCTGAAAGCTGAAATAAAAATACCTCCCAATGGTGGCTAGTGGTTTTTGTATCAACAGTAGGGTTGTCAGTTCAGGATCTGCCCAGATCCTGAGGTTTGCAGGCCAAAACTTTAGAGCTAGGGATGGCCTCTGACAATGTCATTCAACATTATGCACTATGTATCAACCACAGTTTCATACACACACCCCCCCCCCATATTTTCCTATTTGGAAATTAAGCCAGAAAGCTTAGCTAAGGGGCTATTCCCAGATAAAGTTGCAATGAGAGGATTATCCCTTCTCATGCACTTGGGGAGATAGGATAAGAACCATTTAATTTACCCTACTTGCTTCTAGTGAGCCAGAGTGGTGTAGTGGTTTGAGTGTTGGAATACAACTCTAGAGATCAGGGTTCGAATCCCAGCTGAGCCACATAAACCCACTTGGTGACTTTGTGCAAGTCACACTCTTTCAGTCTTGAATGATGGCAATGGCAAACCCCCTCTGCAGAAACATGCCAAGAAAACCCCATAATAGGTTTGCCTTAGGGTTGTTATAAGTCGGAAGCAACTTGAAGGCACACAACAATAACAACAAAAAGTTGCTTCTAGACAGAAGGTGGATGCAGAGCAGAACAGGGCAAGCTTTGTCACCAGAACTATTGGAGGGAAGAAGTAGATCAATGGAGTAAATACAGATTCCCTAGAGAGTCTCAGAAAGTTGTAGTAAAAAGTCAATTAAGCCTTGTAATATTATTATTATTATTATTATTATTATTATTATTATTATTATTATTATTATTATGCCCTTTTCACAAAACTGGGACTCAGATCAGATTAAAAACAATACAATTAAAAACACAAAAAACTGCTGCTCTGTTAGCTGATCTGTGCACATTTTTCTCTTGCCTGGAATGTAGGGTGACTGGATGTCATAACCACAAAGAAGGATAAGACACTGCAAACTGTAGGACATTAAACAAAAATGTAGGCCATTATAAAATAAAAGCTAAAAAACACTAACATAAAGATAGATTCATGCTTCTTAGTCAGGCTCAAAATGGAGGACATTTTGGAATTCCTCCTGGACAGAAGGTTGAAACGTAGACATGTCCTGGAAAAGTAGGATGTCTCGTCACCCTACTGCAACAAAGCCCACCCAAACTGGAGAATGTGCATCCTCATCTCCTATTTGGAGATGACCCATGAAAATGGGAGACTCGGGCCCAGGCCCTGAGATCTAGCAGCTGTAAGTCAGCAGGGCAATGAATTCACAGAGAGGTTTAGTTTGAACCATAAGGAGCCAATTGAAAGTGATGACCCCTTATCCCCACAAACAAGCTGAGCACCTGGATAGCTCCTTTAAAGTTCAAACTAAATGCCAGAGTGGATTCACTGACTCACTGCCACTGGCTGCCACTGAAAGCACCCTCTTGCTCCTGGAAAGGGAGATTTTAAAATTGTACTGTCATAGAACAAAAGGAAAAATAATAATTGTAACCTCTTTCTCATTGCCTCCCTTGGCATCAATTTTAGATGAAATAACACCTTAATCAACCCATGAAGTTTCAGCTTTCAGAGAAGGAGAGATTAGAGTTGATCGATAGATCAGGGATTAATCACATTGCAAAGTTTTGGAAAGGCTGCAAACTTTTTTTTGCTGCCTTGGGGTGAACAAATAATGAGTTTGGTCTTATGAAGGGAGAGGAATTCATTTAGAATCTGATACAGTAATGAAACAATGATTAGAAGACAATGTTGGAAATAAGATACAAGTTTCCATTCAAAGTTTGGATGGTAAAATGGTGACACAAAGTGATGCATTGGTTTGAAATGGTATGAATCAAAAGGGTAACAAATCAGTATAAAAACAAGGAAGTAAACAGCATTAGTGGCCCCAAGAGTAGAGGAAGTCCTCCTCTGACTTGAACTATGAACTATTTTTACAGTGTTTGTTTTTGACAGTAGGGGCTATTTTTAATTTTGCATATCCTCCAATAGCAAAACTTTGGGGTGACTTATAAGAACAACAAAACACAGCAATAAAGTGTAAATCAGAATAGCGTCAGTACAAAACAGAACAGAAGAAAAACAAACAAACCATCTCTCAGTTCGTAGCAAAGAGAAAATTAAATAGATTTTAGATTTTAAAGGACTGGGCTCAATTTCATGCACATCCATTGAAACCAATGGTTTAGCTTAAGACTTAAGTCCTATTAATTTCAATGATTCAGCTGTAAATATGAGTGAAATTGATCAAAATGGGAATGAACACTAGTTTTGAAGTAAGAATGTTAAAAAAGTTATTTTAAACTGATTCAGTTGCGGGCATAACAACACAGTAGTCCAAGACATTTTGCTGCCTGAGACAAAGTAGGAAATGATACCCTTTCCCCCCTCACTGTAATATCTTAAGGTGGCCTTTTGACTCATAAGGCAGGAGTTCTCAGGCCTGGCAGTAAAAATAATAAAATTACATATATAACAGTTAGCTGCCCTTTCATGGGACCTTATCACACAGGGTCTAAAGCAGAGATAATCCAAAGGAAACCCAGTCCTATTGCGCATTATTTGTCCGGCTGTTCACACGACGTCGCAGGCAACCCAGAGACAACCCAGTGCCAATGCAGAGGAAACCCCGTTCTTTTGGCTTTCGGGTTTACCAGGTATTGCATTTGCGCGATTGGATTAATTGCGCATTAACTCCGCTTTCGCAATACGTCTGATCATCAAATACGTATCCTGGAGCATTTCCCCATCAATTCTGGATGGGATCTTCTCACTTGTGTGTGAACAGCAAATCCGTATCCAGGATGCGCTTTCTTCGCGAATTTGGCAATTGCGCAATTACTCATATAGCGTGTGATCGCCATTTCCGTATTGTGGGGTCTATTCCCCAATGCTTCTGGATTGCTTCTTCTTTTGCTTTTCTTCTGATTTGAGACCCCCGTGTGATAAGGTCCATGGTTTCTCAGAGGTGGATCCACACAGAATATCTATAGCAGTAATATAGGGCTTTAACATATCACTTTCATATAACATAACATAGCCTGGCTCCATCATCTGGAATCCTGGGATTTGTAGTTTTGTGAGGCACTGGCACTCTTTGGCAGAGAAGGCTAAATAGCCTGAGCCTTATTGCATTACAAACAAACCTGGTAGGCAAGAGGAGAGAAGTGTGTTTCTGTCTCTGTCTCCGCACAACTTTGAAACATGTTTGTTCCCTTCCAATTGTAAAAATGTGGGAGAGGGTTGTAAAAGTGTCCCTTTTGCCACACTGGAAAAGTCCATTTGGCAAAAGGGATACTTTTATGACCCTTTCCCATGCTATTACAGCCAACAAATCCCAAGTCTCCATTGGAGTTACAGCACTTAAAGTGGTATCAAACTGCATTATTTCTACAGTGTAGATCAGGGGTAGGCAACCTTTCCCCTTTAAGGGCCGAGGGACTTCATCTCCCAGAATCCCAGGAGCTATTGGCCAACATGGGACTATTGGCCAACATGGCTGAGGCTTCTGGGAGCTGAAGTCCCTTGGCCCTTAAAGGGGAAAGGTTGCCTACTCCTGGTGTAGATGCACTCTGAAACTGTTCCAAACTACTAGTAGGCTCATATGGGAAGGTATGGTCCTTCAAATAGCCTAGTACTAAAATCTTTAGGGCCTTTGCACCTGCAGGTGCTGAAAACCATAGGAGACAAAATGGTACCCTGAGAGGCTTGTCATTGTGCTGTAGCCGTCTCATTGGTTACTGATGGAAGTAAGATGTCTGGGTAGATGACTCTTTGGACCATTTGAACAGCACACCTGTGATGCTCCTATTGAACGTGCCAAGCCCAGGGGCAGCACACCTTGACTGGTTGCTTCTAGCATCAAGTGACAGTGACAGTATGACTGACAACAGAGAAAGGAGATGAGATCCAGTGTGGTGTAGTGCTTTAAGTGTGAGATTGCAACTCTGGAGACCAGGGTTCAATTGCTAACTCAGTCATGAAGCCCACTGGGTAACCTTGGGAAAGTCACATGCTCTCAGCCTCAGGGGAAGGCAGTGGCAAAACTCTTCTGAACAAATCTTGACAAGAAAACCCACCAATAGGTTTGCCTTTGGGTCACCATAAGCCAAAAATGACTTGAAAGCAAACAACAACAACAGAGAAAGGAATTAAAGGAATCTATTAGGTAACAGAAATAGAAATTATGGAGGAACTATCTGTATAGGGAGAAAAGCAAAGTAAAACAGAAGGAAGGAAGGAAGGAAGGAAGGAAGGAAGGAAGGAAGGAAGGAAGGAAGGAAGGTGGATGCATCTACACTGTAGAAATAATGTTGTTTGACACCACTTTGGACGTTATCACATGGGGTCTAAAGCAGTGCCATCCCCAGCGCATTGCGGCATCACTCTGGATCCTTTGCCTCTGTGTTCACATGACGTCGCAGCAAACCCCGCCCCATCCAGTGCCATCCCCGGCACACTGCGGCATCATTCCGGATCCTTTATTCGTGTGTTCACACTACGTCGCAGCAAACCCCACCCCATCCAGTGCCATCCCCGGCACATTGCGGCATCATTCTGGATCCTTTTTTCGTGTGTTCACACAACGTTGCAGCAAACACCACCCCATCCCATCCCATCCCCGGCGCATTGCGGCATCATCCCCGTTCTTTTCAATTCCTTTTTGAAAAAGGAATTACACTTGTCGCGACCAGAATCAATCAAGAATCATACCGGAATGATGCTGCTTTCTTGTGGGGTCCATTCCAGTATGGTTCTGGATCGATTCCATGCCGCTTTCTTGCCGCTTTGAGACCCCGCGTGTGATAACGTCCTTCAAGAACGGTCACTCTAACCTATGGAATTCTGGAACCTCTTTAGCCTTCTTTGACAAAGAGTGCTGGTGCCTCACAAAACTAAAAATCTCAGGGTTGTGTTGCATGGATCCATGCTAGTTAAAGTGATGTCAAACTCCATTATTTCTACAGTGCATCTTACTGAGCTGGCTTAAGATTAGAAGCAGGCAGCATCCTGATAGTATCAGACACATTTAGCTGCCAAAATCGCTGCCCAGGTACAGCCCGGCTCCATCGCCACTCAGAGCGGTGCTCTGATGCCCATTTTTTCAATCCAGAAAACTCCCTGCTTTGAAAAAAGATGCAAGGAGTGCCCCTTGGAGCAGTGATGGAGCTGGGCTGCGCCTGGGTAGCGATTTTGGCAGCTGAATGCATCTGATACTATCAGATGCCACCCACTTCTAATTTTAAGCCAGCTCAGGTAAGACTTTTTAATCATGATGTGATAACCTCCTTTACCCGTTCCGGCGGCCATTTTTTTTTTAAGTCGGAATGTTTTGCATAGTTTTAATTGGAATTGTTTTATATATGATATTAACTAGCTTGAGTGTCATTACTGAGAGAAAGGCAGGATATATATTATTAATAATAACAATGATAATAATAATATACACTTTATTTTTTTTAAAGTATATTTCATTTAATGCCAAGCTAAGACTAACAGACTGTGGTGATCTATTTTACAAGAGGGACCTAAATACCCTAAAGACATGAGAGCTTGCCTGATTCTTAGAAGGTGAGCAGGGTTATTCCTGGTTAATACTTAGATGGGAGACCACCAATGAACACCAGGTGTTGTAGGCTATATTTCAGAGGAACAAATTACCAAACCACCTCTGAGTATTCCTTGCTTAAGAAACCTTATGAAATTCATGGGGTTGCCGTTAGTCAGCATGCAACTTGAAGGCACACATGTTTTACAAGATACAATTTTTGAGAATCTCAGACATATTTTTTCAATTTGTTAGGTTGTAGCCCTGAAACAACCACCTGTGTGTTCTGCCTCATTTTCTGCCTCATTTGAATGCTGAATACTGGAACAGGGTGGCTGAAAATGAAAGCCTTTCATGTGTGACCACCCATGAACAAGCATCTTGCCTCTTTTGAGCTCCATCTTTGATGTCTGAATTTAGAAACAACCCAGATAAGGGTTAGATTGAGTAGACACAGAAACATAGGTCTGAAAAGCATCTCAAGTAAACAGGAAAGACACAAACAAACATCTGGCCCAATTACTAGAGTCCTAAAATGGAAACCAGTAAAGAGAAGAACAAGCAGAGTAATTTTATTATAATGTTGTCCTTGGACTAAGAGCTTAAGTTCAATTCATCACACATTTTGAATTAAATTCTGTAGGACTAATGAACTCATGTGAGTTATTTATATGTAGACTCATCCTTCAACAATTGATTCAATGGGTTTCATTTAAAGTTGGGTTTACCCAAAAGGATTTCACCATAAAGTTCACAAAAAACTGCTTCGACATCAGCTGTGTCTGCATTTCTAGTTTTGTGAGATATTTAGCCTTCTCTGTCAGAGAGCTCTTGCGCCAAAACAAACTACAAATCCTAGAATTCCATAGAATGGAGCCATGACAGTTAATGCAGGATCAAAATGCATGAATTCTGCAGTGTGGCAGCAGCCAACATCTGAATGATCTCCTTGTTCTCTTCCCTTCTGATAAGAAGCAGCAGTGGTGGTAGCCCTTCCATGTACTCAGCAGTTATGTGGTGGGGAAGTTTGGATGAGGTTGTTGTTGTTTTTGTGCCTACAAGTCATTTCTGACTTATAGCAACCCTAAGGCAAACCTATCATGGAATTTTCTTGGCAAGATTTGTTCAGAGAAGGTTTGCCATTGCCTTCCTCTGAGGCTATGAGGATGTGACTTGCCCAAGGTCACTCAGTAGGTTTCATGGCTGAGCTGGGAATTGAAACCTGGTCTCCAGAGTCATAGTCCAACATTCAAACCATCCCACAATGTTGGATGGGGTACAAAGGGCTAAAGGATAGCCTCTTATATCCCATTCTCTGTTAATTTGTCTCAAGTCAGCTTCAGCTTATGGTGCCTATATGAATGAGAGATCTCCCTGATATAAATTCAGAGCGTTGGCTTCCTTGATTGAATCAGTCCATCTGTAACATGCTTTTTTTCTTTTCTTATGCCTCCCACTTTACCAAGCATTATGATCTTTTCTGATGATGTGGCAAAAGTATGATAGCCTGAGTTTGTTCATTTTGGTTTCTAGGGAAATTTCAGGCTTCATTTGCTCTTGTTGTTGTTGTGGGCCTTCAAGTCATTTCGGACATGTGACCCTGTTGCAAGGTTTTCTAGGGATGAGATTGTGTGATGTGGCCAAGATCACCCAGTGGGTTTCCATGGACATGCAAGGAATCAGATCCTGATCTCCAGAGTTGTAGTGCTCAAATCACTATATCATGCTGGGTCTTCATTTCTCTAGGACATATTAATGAGTCATTTTGGCAGTGCATAATGTCTGTAGAACCTTTCTCCAGCTCCACATTTCAAATGAGTTGATCCTCTTTTTGTCAGCTTTCTTCACTATTTATCTGTCACAACTATACACAAAAATTGGAAATACAATGGCATGAATGGTCTTGATTTTGGCATTCCCTAATCAAGCCAATTATTTTGTTCACATTTAGCACTGTGGCTTGTTTCTGATTTGGCTAGCTCACAGCTAAAGGGGCCCATTCAAAGCTTTATGGAAAAAAGTAAGGACTAAGAGCTATTTGATTTGTAGTAACATTTTCTGTATATGCATTAGATTAGATGAAGAAGAACTATGAAAAATGTGCTGAAAATCAAATGTTATTTTTTCACTGGGTTTTTATTGTTTGTAGTTTAATGTAGAATATGTCCTAGTCCTTTCAATTCAAGTTTGAGAGTGCATGCCTTTCTAATTTATTATGGTCATTTTGATCAACATTCTAAATAGATTAGCTGGGCCAAAACTAACAAAAAGAATTTTAACATAGAAAAATGTAAGGTACTACCTTATGCAGAAAAAAAAATGAAATTCATAAATATAAGATGGGGGACACCTGGCTTGACAACAGTACATGTGAAAAGGATCTAGGAGTCCTAGTAGACCACAATGTCAACATGAGTCAACAGTGTGAGGCAGCAGCTAAAAAGCCAATGTGATTTTAGGCTGCACCAATTGAAGTATAGTGTCTAGACTGAGGAAGGTAATAGTAACACTTTATTCTGCTTTGGTCAGGCCTCACCTTCACCACAATTCAAAAAGGATGGTGACAAGCTGGAGCATGTTCAAAAAAGGGTGACCAAAATGGTGAAGGGTTGGGAACCTATTCCCTATGAGGAGTGTCCTTAGGAAGCTGGGTATGTTTAGCCTGGATAAGAGAAGTTTAAGAGTCCTGTTTAAATATTTGAAGGGATGTCATACTGACGATGGATCAAGTTTGCTTTCTGCAGCTCCAGAGACTAGAACCTGGAGCAATGGGCTCAAACTATAGGAAAAGAGATTCCACCTCAACTTTAAGAAGAACTTCCTGACAGCAATAGCTGCTCAACAATGGAATACACTGCCTTGGAATGTGGTGGAGTCTCCTTCTTTGGAGGTTTTTAGGCAGAGGCTGGAGTGTCAAGAGTGCTTTCATGGTGTATTCCTGCATGGCAGAATGGAGTTGGACTGGATGGCCTTAAAGGTCTCTTCCAACTCTATGATTCTATGATTCCATTAGCGTATAGGTATTGAACCATCACCAAAATCTCCCACCAAGCAAGATGGAGCATATCTATCCAACCTCTAACAAAGGGTGCATCTGCACTGTAGAAATATTGCAGTATTCTAATGGAGCTGTGAAAGCTTGCATCATGTATTTTGTGCATTTTGGTTGACCAATTAAATGTATCACTGTTTTGTAGATTTTGAATGTTATTGTGCTTTGCTGTATGGCCATCACAGCTACCCCTGAATATATTTCTAAGAAATATTGCAGTGTGACACAGTTTTAACTGCCATGGTTCCACCTTATGGAATCCTGGGATTTGTAGTTTAGTTAGGCACAAGCACTCTTTGCTATAGAAGGGTAAATACCTTGTAAGACTGCAAATCCCAAGATTCCATCAGATAGAGATACAGCATTTAAAGTGGTGTCAAACTGCATGCTCTCTACAGTGTAGGTGCTAGCAAAATCACCTTGTTCACAAAATGGAGGTTCTGCACCCTTCCTTTAGTACAATCACTGTGCTCATAGAACATAAATTTTCAGATAACACCACCAGACATACAAAGGGGAAAAATACTATATGGTATAATTGTTTTTTCAGACTTCATTTGTTGTTGTTGTTTGAAGTTAATTTGCAAGGAACTGCTAAAAATGGCCCTTCATGTCTTGGTATGTGCTCTCAAGTATTGCCCTGAGCTGCAGATGTTTTCAGAGCAAAGGCACTAGAGTGAAACATACATGTAGGGTTATATGTGTGTTGGCTTCCTCTTTCAAGCTCTGCAGAAGGGCAAGATTATTAGTGAAATCAATCATGTGAAGAAAGGTATTAACTAAACAATATGCACATAACAAGAAGAGAGGAATTAAACTGGATTTTTCAACTATTTGGTTGGTGCTGTCTTCTTCTATTAGCAGACCATATTGTCCAGATAGACTACATCGGTTGTTCGTGTAAACCTCTTTTCCCTATTTGCAAAGGAAATAGACCACATGCGTGCATATTTGTTAGAAAGTAAAAGGACAAAAACACTACTTTAATGTTTCAGAAGGAAAAATTATGGATTGCCCCATTGTTCATAGCCCGAAGAGGATTCCACTTCAGTACTTGCACTGGAATGCATTGGAATAACATCAAAGAATACTTGACAATAACAATTAAAGTAAAATATCATTTATCGATACACTGCATTCTAATTTAAACTTAAAAGGTTGATTGTCTTGTTATGGCTTGGATGGGGATTTAGACCTGCCAAAATCAATGGAATTTAAATAAGCAATACATGAATTGCTCACCCCACAAGGAATGAAAACCAGATACCAATGTTGAGTTCTAAACATGGGTTAACTTTATTTAAGTGAAATCAATGTGCAATGAAGAAAAATAGTTAGCAAAGCTAACCTCAAAGAGTACAGGTCAAGTGTTCATCAAATAAGTGCTGTATAGATGCCAAAACATCTAATTTCCAAGGTGTGTGAATGCCCCACCATATCTTATCTCAGCCAGATATATACTGAGTAGGTATGAAAAGAAGGGCCTGTTAGGTGGACCTCAGCAGAAACCCTGATGTGATCTATTACTTGGGTTCCAAGAAGATAACCCCATCAGAAGGTTTCTGTCTAGACAGCTGTAAAGACAACTTATGGTAGATAAAATCTTCCCAATTTCAAGCAAGTCAACACCCTCCCCAAAAGTATAGCATGAAGTAGGAGTTGGGAGGGGGAGGCTGTCTCTGACTAATTCTGATAGCTCCCTCAAAAATTCCTACTTAGCCACAAATATGATGATGTACTAGACACACAACACCATAAAGTTGGGGAGCGGGGGGTTCCACTGAAAAATAATCCAAAGTGCTGTGGATGGACCCTGTCAATGCACACAAGGCAAACCCTAGATCTTCTCCATTTGATTCTTCAAATCAGTTTCAGGAAACATGAATCCATTCATATTTTTTACCTGAAGTGTGAAACTATATCAGTGTACTTCATGATAAGAACTTACAATAGAAAAGATGTCCACTCTTCAAAATATTTAGCTATTTGATTGTACTTTCTGGGGAAAAAGTAAGCCAATCCCATCAAGAAAAACTGTCATTTTCAGCTTGACCTTCTCTTTTTCTCATTTTTAATGTTCCAAACTACATTAGGTACATTGTAGACTTATAACATTTTTAAAAAATACTGCTATATTGATTTTCCATTTTGCTTGCTTGGGGAGGGGGGGAACCCTGTTTTACCAATTTTTCATCTGATATCATGGATTATATGCACTGAAGAAATTGCAATAGTGAAACATGCATCCTTGAATTAATTGATATTCAGTCTACTATTCCTCAGAGGACAGGTGGAGGCATAATTGCTTAGGCAAATAAAGAATGAATAGATAGATAGACAAATAGATATTTTAATTCTGATTTCTGAACTCTCAAATGTGGTGCTGTTGGTTTCAGAAGACTGGAAGCAAAAAGATGTAAGTGTATTGAATCTTCTAGGCATAAACCTTGACATTTCAAGTACGGAAGCCTCCTGTACACATTGTGGTTTGCAAATAACAACAACAACAACAACAACAACAACAACAACTATTATTAACAGACACACCACATCAGTTAAAGCACATCAATTAAAATACACATCAATTAAAAAGGACAAGATATATACATACTAAAACAATCCACATTTAAAATTCACCATTTAAAAATCATGTGGGTAAGCCTGCTGGAAGAGACTGGTCTTTAATACTGTTTTGAATTCAGACAGGGTATTCTGCTATTGAATCTCTTCTGATAAGTCATTCCACAATTTGGGGGTGGCTGAAGAAAATGTCCTCTGGTTGACAGTTGCCAACCATTGACTGGAGTAAATGTCCTCCAGAGGACCTGAGCATACAGGATGGATTATATGGGAGAAGGCAATCCTGTAGGTAATCTGGACCCAAACCATGTAGGGCCTTAAAGGTAATAACCAACACTTTATACCTTGAGCAGAAACTAATTGGCAGCTGCCAAACCTAACTGCTTAGGAAACAAAGCTTTTTGCTTCCTTGCATAAAGGGACATAATAACTTTGACTAGGATTCAAGCTTCATACCTTTGTAGGTAGGACTGGATCAGGATATTTTGGTGCTCAGGGTAAAGATCAATATTTTCTACTTATATGAGCTTATTATCCTGACAGTTGTAACTTATTTTGACACTAGTGATGAGATGTCATCCTCTCTCAGAAGCTTAGGAGATCCAGAGCAAGCTGCTGAGAGAAGGACCATCATGTTGCCATTTCAACATCATCCAATATCTACCACCTGAGGCAACAACCACTTTACTCTGACCAACAGTAGGGCTAGTCCTGGGTTTAGGAATGGGGGAAAAAAAGAGGCAAATATGCATTGCCCTAAGAAGAAGTGTGCAAAACAAATGGTCTGAGGCACTAGACATCTGATAGATGACTAGGTGGAAGAGAAGTAAGACTGAAGAGCAGGTGACTTGAGAAATTGAGGAAAGGAGTTGATGGAGAAAGAGACTCTGAGAAAAAAAATGAAACCTCACAGTGTGGCATCAAAGAATTTCTATGTATGCCCTGGGTAAAAGCCGATGATAGGACTAGTGAATAGTCAAGAGCTATCCAATCAGTGTATACATGAATATGACTCTTTGGTGTGGAAGCAAAGCAGAGTTACATTCATGGTACCTTAATGTGAACATCTAAACCAGGGTTGAGAAAAAGTGAGAACTTGAACCACACTTTTGTGACCTCTAAAGCCTCTGGCAGTCCCCCAAAGGACTCCAGTTCCCCCTTTTAAGCATGATTGAGTCATCTTCTGCAAAAACACCTACTAAAACTATCTAACCATATGTAGACGTGATAGTTTGCCTTCCCTCAGATTCTCTCCAACCTCCAAAAGCCTTTTTCCCAAGCCAAAAGTGGCAACCAGAAGTATTATGAGATCTCTTCTGATATGCTGGGATGTGATAGTGTGCCCATGGGGCGGGAAGAGAACATGGAAAAATTGGCCACCACCACCAAGATGGTTGACCACCCCTGTTATAACAGAGCCTATTAGATTATGTCTGTTCATGTAGGACCTAGACCTAGGCATGTACTTTCTGGGGGAAAAGTAAGCCAATCCCATCAAGAAAAATTGTCATTTCCAGCTATCTTGGGGACAAGTAAGCCCTATAGGTTGCATATGTATGAGCTGTGTTTGCACTTTCACATAAATTCATGGAACTGATTCACATAATTTCATGGAGCAGCTGGGAAATAATGCTTTTTATCCATGCATTCACAGTGAAATGCATGTGTCAAAGAAGATGTAGCATAAACATTTGTAGATTTGGTCTACAAAACTCCTAAGTCTAGGAAAGCTTTTACATAGTTAGATGCTACATAGAATCATAGAATCATAGAGTTGGAAGAGACCACAAGGGCCATCCAGTCCAACCCCCTGCCATGCAGGAACTGCCAATCAAAGCATCCCTGACAGATGGCCATCCAGCCTCTGCTTAAAGACCTCCAGGGAAGGAGACTCCACTACTCTCCGGGGGAGTGTGTTCCACTGTCGAACCGCCCTTACTGTCAGGAAGTTCCTCCTAATGTTGAGGTGGAATCTCTTTTCTTGCAGCTTGCATCCATTGTTTCGGGTCCTAGTCTCTGGAGCAGCAGAAAACAAGCTTGTTCCCTCCTCGATATGACATCCCTTCAAATATTTAAACACGGCTATCATATGATCACATGCATATTGATACACATGATCCCTTGCATATTGATATTCCAGACTGCTACTGCTATGTCTCTGAATTCTACTGAAACACATGTTACACATGAACAGGGCATGAAAGAGGAAAAGAAATGAAGGACACTCACCAGTATGTTGGAGGTGTGATGAGATCTAAAGCTATGGGGCTGGATATAGGAAAGATGGATAAAGAAATAGAGGAATGGATGGGGAGATGATTGGCTAAATAGCCACGGAGAAGGGTGGATAGATTGCGGAATGATGGATAAATGTTTGCATAAAGGGAAGGGAAGGACCAATTTTTTGGGTGGCATCACGCAGACCCAGGGTCTCTCTTTCTCTCCGTCACTCTCTCGACAAGATTATCTACTCAGTGTCTTGTTACTTTTCAAAAAAGGGGTGGAAGGTAGCCCATACATTCTGCTATCCACAAATATAACAAATACTACCAATGGAAACAGAATATTTTAAAGAAAGTTTAGGAGACTAGGAATGCATCTACACAGTAGAAATGTTTGACACTACTTTAAGTACTGTAGTTCCATCCTATGGAATCCTGGGATTTGTAGTTTTACAAGGTCTTCAGCCTTCTCTGCCAATGAGTACTGGTGCCTCACAAAATGACAAATCCCAGGAGCCATGACAATTAAACTGGTGTCAAAAATCCTTATTTTGACAGTGTAGGTATGCCCTAGGAGACTTCAGAGAAAAGATTCTAATCATGCTAATAATAAAAAATTAATTAGGTATTCGGTAGCTCTGGTATTAGCTCTTATTAGCTCCATTATTCTTTATGGAAAAAAAGTTGAAGAACATCTCTGTTTAGTGTGTATGTGTGTATCTCCATCTGCCTGACAGTCTATTTATCTAATTCCAATACAATTCTTTATCCATTCTCCATAATTTCATAATTCATATGGTGTGCCCAAGCACTTTACTTTTCTTCAGGTTGCATCCAATCCAATCACATAAACCCCATAACCCATTAAAATAATTATGTCCTTTTCCAGGTGTGTGTATGTGTTTGTGTGTGATATTCTGATTTGGGGGCAGAGGCTGATGAAATCAAATACATCTTTATTATCAGACAGTCACATTCTTTTTGGTCTAGATTAAAAATAAGAAAAAGAAAGAAGGAAGCCTCAACAGTTGAGCAGTTTGGAAATGTCTTTTAAGGTGTAAAATATCATATTTGGTTATAGTGGTAGAAACCATTGCTTAAAAAAACTCCATTGAAACCTCAGATCCTGATCAATCCAGTTGCAGTGGAAGATCTTTGGTTGAAGAGACCAACCCAGGGATATTTTTGTCTGTTTTTCTTTTCTCAGAATTCTGACACCTGTGTGTTTCAGCAGTGGTTGCTGGATGTCCTTTGAAAGCTCATTTCGGAAAGAACAGCTCCTGGTTGCTATAATGACATTATGAGAAAGCAGAACTGGGAGTCCTGGGGGTGGTTAAGATGGGAGGCTGCTGAAACAGAAAGGGGTGAAAAATCACACATTAGTCCAGGAAAAGAATGCATCTTTCTTTTCTCAAATCTCTCTGCAGACCCACAGCTGATGGTTTTTACAGCCTGGCACTGGTTTATGGATGTACTGATGTACACCACCCTGAGGTCACTGGGTGAAGTGTGGAATACAAATGTCCTTAACAATAACAGTGCCACAATGGGACTTCATTTGTCCATCTCATTTGTCCAACTTCCACAAGGTAGTGATACCTCAAGCACAGCCTCAGATGACAACTGTCACATTATACAATTATAGCACTCTGATTTCACTTAAACTGCTTATGGCTGCATCCTATGGAATCCAGGGATTTGTAGTTTATTGAGCCACTAGAGTTCTTTGGCTAAGAATTTTAAATACCTTTCCTAAAATGCAAATCCCAGGATTCCATAGGATGTAGCCATGGTGGTTAAAGTGGGATATAGTGCTATAATTGGGTGGAATGAAAAGATTCAATACCAATGAATGGAACAAGAGGAAAGGCAGCTCTTGCAATCTACAGTGGGCTCTTGGTATCCTCTGGATCCCCCATGGATACCAAAATCCATGAATACCCAAGTCTCATTAAATACAATAGGGTAGTAAAATGGTGTCTCTTCTATAAAACAGCAAAATCAAGGTTTGCTTTTTGGAATTTTTATATTTTTTGGAATATTTTCGAACTGTGGATGGTTGACTCCATGGATAAAGAATCCGTTGATACAGAGAGCTGACTGTACAGTTATGGGATTCTGGTATATTGGACTTTTAGAAACTAGCTAGCATATATTTTCATATACGTTTACTACAGAAATAGATATAGCTTTAGGTTTGTAAAGGTATTGACCAACATGTTGTGCTGTCTGAACTAAAGGATAATGGCTCCCCATCCTATTCTGTGTAGAAAATCCAGCCAACTTGACTTGTAAATAAATCTTACTTCAACAATTATAATGGCACCTGTACCTCCAAGCCTCAGGCAAGCTTAAGAAGAATGTGTTAGTCATGCAGTTGTCCTTGAGGAGAAGGAAATAGGGCAAGTGAAGAGATTTGGAAGAATGACCAGTGTGGTCGTGACATCTGTTCTCCCTGTCAGTTATACACCAGCATCCTAGAGAAATTTTCACTGTAAGACCAATGTACATCAAGGAGATTGCATGACATATAGCAATTTTTGTATTGATTATCTACCTCTTATGAGACTCTGAAAGTTAGAGTCTCTCCAAATGAACATTAAATTTTGGAGTTCTTTCTTTGTTTATCTCAAAATGAGGATTATACAACCTTGGAATTGGGGAAGATCTCACACTGACCACTTGCTATCCATTAAGCTTATCTCTCAATGTTGGAAGAATTCATAAACATAGGAGATTTTCACATGGGGAAAAGTGACAGGAGCATAGTTGGATGCTCCCATTACTATTGGACAATTGCATGAAGATTATCAGACGACGTTGCGATAATCGCGTCATTATCCCACAAATAAAGAGTAATTCTAGTGCTGCTTTTCATTCACGGGACTTTCCTGTGAATGAAAAGCGGTGCTAGAATTCCTCTTTATTCATGGTATAATGATGCAATTATTGAAGTGTTGCATGACATAGTCTTATAATCTTTGCGCAGTTGTGTGATAGTGATGGAAGCATCCTGCTATCCTCCCCTTACTTTTGTCCATGTGAAAATTTTCATTGATCCAAGAACATGACTATTTTACCAGTTATGATTAGTTAGACTGGTGCTGGGGACATGTTTCACCCAGTTTTCATATGTATATCTGCAGGATTTTGGCCAAATTGGACTTTTGTACAGACATGGACTGAGTTGCCTCAGTTAAAAGATACATAATGATTGTAAAGAACAGAAGGGAAGGTTTTCAAAGTAGTCAGTAAATAAATTAGTCAAATATAGGATTTTGAAATATGAAGTATAATGCACTATGCTAGAACACTTCACAAGGCAGCTAATTTAATCCTCCACCCCTCTTCTCATGGTACTTTGGAAATTGTAGTTCATGGGAGTGGACTAGAGCACTCTAACAGAGAATTCAGACAAAACCAGTAAAGTAATGGCAAGCCGATGTAATAGTATGATACAGATAAACCTAATGATATAATTCAGGACCAGCTAAGGAAATTGAGTTGCAGTAGTAATATATCATAATCACAAAATGCCTCATTTGTTGCTAGAAGATGTGATGATGATCACTATCTTATATGACTTTAAAAGTGGATTAGAAATGTGTCTAGAGCATGAATTCTATGTTCTGCCATGAGGCAGAGAGAGGCAACTGCATTGAGCTGTGGGGCCTGATCCATCATGTCCTACTCAGTTGCAAATCATGATGGCACATGCAGCTGTGGTAATCCTAAGCATTTTCTACAAAGCCTTCTAGAAATTCTGCTCACTTGGACAGAGCTGTTTGAACCATACGGCCTGTTCTGTACTCTCTAAACTAACCTGCTTATCTCAGGTATGTTGAAGGGCCCCTACCCAATAGATAGTGTTGAAATAAAGTCCATCTGCTAGTACAACCAGCTTCTGTTCATAGAATGGACAGAACTACCATAATGGTCAGCACCTCCAGCAGCATCTGGGTGCCACTGCTAATGGCCAAGAGCCCTAATGGTTACATGCCATCTCCTTGTTCCAAAGCAGTTTATATCTAGCTAACTATTTCTGGGAGGACAAAACAACAGCAACAAAACAGGAGAAGGGAATTGCTTTTGAAGTCTCCCAGAACTATCTCTATAGCTACTGTGAGATAGGAGGTCCTTGGGTCTAAATCCAATAGCAAGTCCCAACTACTGAACAAATAGAACTTAGAAAGATGTTGAATTATCAAGTTTCCATTGACTCAGTTCTAGCTGGAATTAATAACTGAATTTAGGCCTTGAATTTGAGTTCCTTTTGTAGTCTCATTTATTAGTCAGGGGTGGGCAGTTTATGGACATCCAAATGTTGGACTGCAACTCTCAGCAGCCCTAGCCATCATAGTAAATGGTGAGGGGCTAATGGGAGTTGGAATTCATACTCTTCATTCAATAAATGCTGGCATTGTGAGCTGGAAGAAAGAAAAGGGATGAATATCAATTAGGGTTGATATGATCATTAGCCATCTTCAGTATTTTTTGCTGGTGGTGTTGAACATATATCTTTCAAAAGCTAAAATATTTATTAGGAAGGCATTTTTTCACCTCAAGAGCAAAAGGGTAAGATCTAATTTTTCTGGAGTGCCCTGCCACCTGGAAGGGCCAGGTGATAGTTTCAAATCCAGTGCAGTGGATGTTAAGTGCTAAGTTTCAGTCTAACTGAAGATCTATGAAACTGAGAAACAAAACAAATGATTAGTAAATCTAGTAAATTCGGGTGTATGAGAAAAACAGTGAGAAGGAGGAAGGGAGGGAAAGGTCAGCTATTAGTTTTAGAAAATATGGTTCTGTGGACTTAGCATATTTTATTCCTTTAATTGTTTATTCAAAGGGTTTAACTATTTCATCCCCACACTTCCATGATTTTATATAGATATTTATTTATATTAGCAACAATTATCCACAATTTATAGAATAATAGAATCATAGATTGGAAGGGAACAGCAGTCTTGTCCAACTCCCTGCCATGCAGGAAGACACAACCAAAGCATTCCTGAAAGATGACCAAACAAGCTCTGTTTTAAGAACTCCAAAGAGCCCACCATTACAGTCTGTTCCACTACTGAATCAATCTTACAGCCAAGCAGTTCTTCCTAATGTTTATGTGGAATTTCTCTCTCTCTGTAATTTGAATCCAATGGTTCATGTTCTAGAGTCTGGAGCACCAAAAAAACAAGCTTGCTCTATCTTTTACATGTCATCCCTTCAGGCATTTACAGATGGCTATCCTACCATCACTCAATCATTTCTTCAACCAAGCTAAACATAGCCAGCACCTAAGTCAATCCTCAGGTCACCTTCAGGTCTTTTACTGTCTTGGTCACCTTCTTCTGGGCACATTCCAATTTGTTAATAGCCTATTTGAATTGTGGTGCCTAGAACTGCCTAAACATAGTTTTCCAGGGGAGAATTTTGATCAAGTAATGATACTTTTAGGAACATATGAACACACCAAGTTGCCATAAAGAAAGATCACTGGTCCACCTATTTCAGTACAGATGACCCTGATTGAATGGCAATCATGCTTCAGGATCTCAGATAGGAGGTTTTCCAGCCTGCTCTAGAGATGCTAAGTACTGAAGCAGGGAGCTACTGTGTGGGAAGCATATCCTTGACTACTGAGCTACAGTTGTTCCCTTTGTGAATAATTTGGGACCAATTCAGAATGTGTGAAACTCTAGTAAAGAGTACTAGACCTCAGTCGTGTACCTAATATATTTGACATCTGTTAACAACCACCTTTTTTCAGTAGCTTTTTCCAGGTCTGGTGGAGCTGCTGATCAGGTGGGAGAGAAAGGAGATTCTCTTTACTGTCCAGCCAGTAGAGATGCCAGACCTGCCCCTTCTCACCAGGGCACTGGGTGATCCCTCCCCATGGTGTGGTGTTACCCAGTGCAATCTGAACCTACAGCAACCACTAGTGATGTCCTTGCAAGATCTCTTTTACCTTCTTCAGATGGAGTTCTCAAAGAATAGGTTGGCTGTTTCAGGATTACAGGACTTTGGAGTTACCAATGGATCGAAAGTCTTGTTATAAATGAAGGGTAGCCTGGTCACCAAGGGATCATGGACTGTCATGAGAGGGGGACACTATCATTTATACTTCTCTAACTTCCCATAGAGAAATTATGATGACTAACCTGCATGGATACTGAGTCAGCTTCAAATTTATTACAACCAGTTCAACTCTGAACTCATGATATACCAGCCTTAACATGGATTTTAAAAAGGCACCTTTTGCTCCAGAAGATCTGGAGCCCACTGGAATAATGCCAGGTGGCTGTTTACAACATGTCTTGCCATGCCACCTGCCACTACTTGTGTGAGTTGCTCCCTTTGAGGTCAGAATGAGATGTCCAGCCATGTTAATCAATGCTGGGCATTTTCAGCCTCAGAGGGAGCAACTTACACTGGCATGGGGGATGGCAAGTGGAAGAGCAGAACATGCATGTGAACAGCTGCCCAGTATTGTTCCAGAGTGCTCAGGTAACCGGTGACTTTGGGACAGCTTCAGAACCAGAATACTCCTGTAGTACGCTGGTCCATGCACACATGACCTGGGTCTCTCAAAACAGCTTTTCAATGTTTAAGTAAAGAAAGTTTTTATAACCTCTCCCCTCTCCCCTCCTCACTCCCCAGCCCCCCTAGCTAGGAATCAGAAGCAAAAATGTAAGGAAAGACAGATGAAATGAGTTAGAGGAAATACACAATTTATTGAAATGGAAGACAGAAGAGAGTAGTAAAAGGGCTGGTGTCCTCTTATGTGTAAATTCTCCTACAGAAGCAAGTGAACTTTTTTTTTTTTTTTAGCCTGGGGCAGAAATCTGTATTCAGTAAAAGGTTGAAGAACTAGAGTTGCGGATACAGTGCCATTGCACAGGGTACTATTTCTCAATACACATGCAGTTTTGTGCATTGCAGTCATGCATTTCATATTTGGTTGCAATTAGTGTTGAAGTTCACTGATTGTGGTGTTGCACAACAATCACATAAGTTCATGGCTGGAATTCTGTTAGGGGCATCTACATGCATAGGTTTTCCTTATATGTGGATATATCCTTTCTCAGAATTTCTCAGGTAAAGTTGATATTCTTTTCTTCCCTTCACATTGCCCAAAGTCTTCCCAGCCTGACTTACTGAAAACCCACTGAAGCCCCCGGTGACCATTCTGTATTTCATGGCAAGCTGGCAGGCTTGGGGAAGCACCTAGCTACATCGCCAAAGCCAGATACAAAACAATGACTTCTGTTTTGAGATCCACCAGCGTCCTCAAAGGGTTTCAGTGCTGCTGTAACCATTTCACATCCTAGATCATTGGCTATGACATCTTCAGGAGATGTCCAGCCACGCAATCTTGCCCCCTCTCCTTGATCACTGGCTGTCATTTTCTTCTCTGGACATCTTCAAAAAGAGACTGATCAGCTACTTGCTGGGGATGCTTTAGGTGGAGATCCTGCACTGAGCAGGAGGATGGACTCAATGGTCCATGATACCCTTCTTCCAACTCTATGATTCTATGACTCTGTCTCAATAGGTATACCAGCACCAGACATATGCTATTTAGCTTACTATGGAAAGATTTTGATGGTGCTGTCAAGTGTTGGGAGGACACCTAGTGGCCAGAACCAAAGTACATTCCTTTGTTTCAAACAGAAGCAGAGTGTACATTGGTACTCCCAACATTGTTGGATTGCAACTCCCATAGTCCCCTATCATTAGCTATGTTGCCTGTGATTTAAAGTCAGTAATATCTGTAAGCTGCCCACCTCTAATTCTGAGACATATATGGAACTGTCAGCTAACATCAACTGGCTTGTAGGATTTTCTGTCTGTCCCATTGTACTTAAAAATTTGGCTCCATTCATGAACACACTTCTGGATGTTGTTGTTGGGGAGTGGGTTGGGAAACCCCCCAATGGATTAATACTTTGGTTCAATCCAAATTGTAACCCTCAGTCAATGGGACAAGAGCTTAGAGTTTGGACTGTATAATAGCAAGATACTGTAAACCAAGTCAGACTATTGGTCCATTTGGCTTGTAAGAACACTTGACCCTCCTGGACATTTGGACTACAATTGCCAGACTGGTCATGCTGGACTGAAGCTGATGGGAATAGAAGACCAGAATGTCTGGAGAGTGAAATGTTCCTCATGTGTAGTCTTTAATGATTCATGGATGCTCTCCGTGTTTTCCATCAGGAATCTTTATTGGGAATTTTGGGGAACAAACACATGTACAATATCCATGAGCTGCCAATGACCATCCTCCATCATCTCCTTCACCAGAACAGCTTGCCATCCATGTGGACTTCTAATATTGTGGGGCTTTGTATTGAGTTTTAGGTCCTGCAAGCATTGACAATGGGGTGTAAATAAAACAAATCCCCTTCCCCCCTTCTCCTCCTCTTCCATTTTCCTCAGAATTAATTTATTCCATTTATGTCCATATATTTATTCCATTTATATACAGCGGGCCCATTGTATCAGCAACTAGCTATCCATGGATTCAAGTATCCACTGATCACTCAACCCCATTATTGTCAATGGTGGCACATGCGCAAGGCCATGCTGATGTGGTCACACACATATTACACCCCATTGACTATAATGGAGCTTGAGCACACATTTTTTTATGCAATGGGAAGGGCAGAACCAAATCCCCAGAGATGGAAATGGCAAGTGACTTATTTATTTATTCCAAGTCCCAAGTGACTTATTTATTTATTCCAAGTTTTTATTAATTACTTTTCTGTCCACCAGTGTCCCTAAAGTGGTACAGAATGAAATATACAATAATAGGCTCTAAAAATCTGGTATCTATCACTGGTATGAGGAAGAAAAGTGAGAACGAAGAGACTATTGTTATGCTTCATAGTGGCCACATGATGACAGCAAAGGTTTAGAAAAGTGGACAATTCTCTCACTGATTCAGTTTTGGATTTCACTTCATATAGGAGAAACTGGCAGAATTATCAGTTTCATTTAGAGTCATATTTAGAATGAATGCAGCCTTTCCATTCTTGACATCCGATTGCAGGTTTGTGGCACTGTCACATATTTCACAAACTGGGCTTCTCTTGGAATAGAGAGAAGGTGGTGGAACAGAAAGAAGAGCCTCACTAACAGATCTTAAATCATGGGCTGGTTTGTAAGGGAAAATATAGTCTATCAATCTGGACCTGAGCCATGCAGAGATTTATATGTTTTTGGATTGTGCCTGGAAATAGATCTGTATCCAGTGAAACTGGTGCAACAAGGGAGTTATGTGATCCCAGTAGCCAGCCCCAGGCTGCATCTGCACTGAAGAATTAATACAATTTGACACTGCTTTAACTGCCATGACTCCATCCTATAGAATCCTGGCATTTGTAGTTTGTTGCGGCACCTGACCTCTCTAACAGAGAAGGGAAAATATCTCACAAAACTACAAATCCCAGAATTCCATAGCAGTGAGCCATGGCAGTTAAAGTAGTGTCCAGCTGCATCATTTCTGCAGTGCAGATGCAGCCCAAGCTTTTGTCTCCTTTTACTGAGAGCCAAGACACACTGAGCTGGGATAAAGTGAACGTGTGTATTTTAAGAATCATGCCATGTTTTTCCTTGTCGCAGGACTCTCCAATAAAAGTGAACCAGGGAAAAGGAAGAAAAATCCTTTACTGACAGCATACTTTATATAGTTTTAGACACAGAAAACCAAACTGTGCATGCCAGAGTCTTTTGAATGTGTTCTCAAAATGTTCCTGATAACACATTTAAAAAGTTCTGAGCAGAAATGGTTAGTACTGAAGTTTGTCAGGTACTAAAAGTAAGGCTAAGGCTCAGTTCCATTCTTATGTTTCCATTAGCACCAAAACACAGAGGAAATTTCAAATTTGTCAAATTTCCATCAGGGATGTCATTTCTATCAGGCCTTTACCTTGGATGCAATTAACAATAGAGAAGCCATGATTTTCATTTCTTCCTTCTGCCTCTTCACCATCTCAATCTAATTTGCATTGCAGCAGGGATTGCAGATGATGCCCCAGTCCCTATTAATGAGGAAGCCACAGTATTCTGACCATAGCTGCGTCTACACTGCAGAATTAATGCAGTTTGACAATGCTTTAACTGCCATGACTCAATGTTATGAAATTCTGGAATTTGCAGTATTCTGAGATATTTAGCTTTCTGTGTCAGTGAGATCTAGTGCCACAGCAAGCTACAAACTCAGGATTTCACAGGATGGAGCCATGACAGTTAAAGCAGTGTCAAATTGCACTAATTGTGCAGTGTGGAAGCAGCACCTGAATCCACCACTCCACCAGTGCTACCAACCACTTGATGGCAGCAAAGATCTAAGGATGAGAGCATGAGAGAAACTGGTTTTCTCTGCATCTTAATATATATATATAAAACCGCAGAAAGTTTCAATATGACTTATTGAGGCCTGCTAATTGTTCTCATGTCCTTTCACCTGCAGCTGCAGCTTTTGGCTTTAGTAACAAGACTGGACTCAGATTTTAGATCTGCATTGGAAGAGGGGAGCTGCTGTTCATGTTCAGTGCTGTCAGTGGCGCAGTTTCACCACAGCAAACACAAACTCTGCCATCCTGAGTTAGGCAGGGAGAAAGTGGCTTTCTGCCAAACCAAAGAACAAATAAAACCATGTACTGACAGGTGAAAAAAGGGAAGGAAATGAAAATGCACAGAAATCACACTTGTCATATGCTTGGGTTTCTGTTCTCCTGGGCTGTGAGACTGTTACAACAGATGATGTGGAAACAAACTATATTTTACATTGGGAGAGTCATGACACAGCTCCTGTTTGGGTGTTTTTTGGGTTTTTGGGGGGTTGGGGTAGGGGAGGTCATTTTTTTAATGGATGAGAGTCAAAGAATTGTGCTTTGTTGTCACACTTTCCCCTGCAAAATGCAGCTTCAGGTCTGAGCTTTCTGGTTTGAGCAACAAGGTTGCACTTGAAGGTGGCTTCTGTATGAGCAGGAGCAGCCCATGGATCTTCTACCCCTGGAAGGGCAAATGCACTCTTGGTTCAAACACTACTCTTGCTGAAATTGCTCCAAGTTGCATTGGAGCTCTGACAGTGCTGAACTTCTGAAGAGATAGGGTTCAGCATGGGGGAGCTCCCAGACAACTTGAAGGAGATGTGGAAAGAGCAGCAGGAAAATCAAGTATAAATGTGTTTCTTCTGTTATGGCAGATCCACCAGCCACCACTGGGTTAGAGCTGTGTACAAATCATAGAATTGTAGAGTTGGAAGAGACTACAAGGACCATGCCGTCCATCCATCTACCAAGTAGATGTTATCTTTGGTCGGTTGGTCAGTCGGTCAGTCTCTGTCTATCTATCTATCTATCTATCTATCTATCTATCTATCTATC
>CM034710.1:5786817-5804010 GCA_020142125.1 Phrynosoma platyrhinos | reverse complement strand
GGAAGGAAGGAAGGAAGGAAGGAAGGAAGGAAGGAAGGAAGAGCAAGCCCTGGACAACTGGCCTGCCTGGCATTTTCTTCGGCCCTGGCTGGCAAGAGGGATCCTGAGCATGAGCAGAGGGTTTCTGAGAGGAAGCCTCTCTGCCTTGGTAATGTTACAATGTTACAATCCATTACAATGCGATTCAGGTCCATCATTCATACTTGCTGAACACGGTTCTGAATCACTTTTTTTAAAAGGAAGATCCCATTATTGAAGAAATGGATGCTCCATGAATCCTTTAATGACGGGAGCAGAGAGGATGCAATTTAACCATGGGAGACAAGTGCAACTGTCGATCACGCATGCTTTAGGAATGATTTAGCCAGTGGTGAAAGATCACAAATAAAATATTCACCTACACAGTGATAAAATCATAAACATGAAGGTGAGATCTCTCATGAAAGGGTATTGCATTACATCAGGGGTAGGCAACATGTCCCCTTTAAGGGCCGAGGGACTTCAGCTCCCAGAATCCCAGGAGCTATTGGCCAACATGGCTGAGGCTTCTGGGAGCTGAAGTCCCTCGGCCCTTAAAGGGGAAAGGTTGCCTACCCCTGCATTACATGAACAGGATGCAGTGTATATAGGCATCTACGCCTAAAAACAAACATGCCAGGCTGGACACAGTTTTATTATATTTGCAATACTTAAAGGCAATGTCTGACCAAAATCACACAGTGCATGAAGGAGAAAAAAGAGACATAAGAATTCTTTACCATGAAAGACATGAAAATTCTTTCCACGGATATTCCTTGAAAGAAAAAATGTGTGAAGAGTGACTGAACTGAGAAACAAGTCCACCAATCTGAAGATCCCCTGAATGATAAGCTTCGTGCGGAATAGGTTCAGAATCATGCCAAATACAATTCACTGTATCAACTTCAAAGACCCAAAGGAGAAGCAAAAGCAACAGTAGGAAGGCTGCCAGACCATAATTGTTCTGCAATGCAATCCATCCTGAATTCATCTGTAGGATGTCCTTAGCTTCAGGAGGCTAGCTTGGCAAACATCTGATTTTGCCAATATAATTTCTCAGTGCAGCCTAATACCCTTCTCTATGGCAGAAGTATGGTTACTCCACAAAGACATACAACATACTGAAACATACAGCAGAAACATACAACACACTGGCTTCTAATATGGGAAGGGACAGCATTATACAGCAAAAGGTCAGAGACTCAACAGCATTTGGCTTAACCTCCTCTCTGAGTGACACAAGTGGCTATTATAACCATGTGCCGAATTGTGTCATCATTGTTGGCTAACCTTCTGAAAACACACTGGAACTTTCCCAAGGGAAAGCAAATTACAGTGATTTCAATAATGGCAGCAATGTATTGTTTCTTCCCTTGAGTGGCCATATTGATTGTGAACATAATTTTCAAATCTATTGAAAAGTCTGCTTCCTTATTATTTGGACAGTGAGCAGATGGATAGAAGACTTCCAAGGGTAGATAAAGAAAGCATGAGTAGTGTATGACATAGTGACACAATGTGCCTGCCTTATATGTGGGCTTGCCATCCGCGGACTGGAGCTCATGCGGACAGCAAGCCCAGGGGGAGAAAATGGTGTGTGCACCTGCATTGCACACATGACCATTAGAATCAATGGGATTTGAGGTCCCGGTTCCACCCCCCCACAGGGGGTGGGTGGGTCTGGAACGGATCCCCCATGTATAACAAGGGCCCACTATATATGCCAAAATTTTCTTCCCGGGGCTTTCCCATTGGATCACCCATTTGTCCACTGTGGACTGGATACTGCAATATACAGATTTTTGTCATGTTCAAGCAAGGTGACTTTTGACTACCTTGCTCTTGGGCTATAACCACTCATATTATAAGGGGGATGGGATCCAAGATTAGCCAATGTGTAAATCATTGTAGAGTAGTCAAAGGCTGCATCTGTACTGTAGAAATTATGCTTTAACTGCCATAGTTCCATGCTATGGAATTCTGGGATATAACCTTCTCTGTGAGAGAGCTCTGGTGCCAAAATAAAGAAATATTTTACTGGGCATAGAATTCAGAGACATAACTATGTTAGTCTGGAATATCAGTGTGGAAAGGGATAATGTACCACCTTTGAGACTGACTGTGTGAGAGAGGTTGTAGCATAGGCTCTCATAGACCAGGAGTGCATCTACACATCTATATTTGGCATAATTTTAGTGCTGTAGCTATATCCTATGGAGTTCTGGGATTTGTAGTTTTACAAGGTCTTTAGCCTTCTCTGCCCTAAACACACCCTAGGCCTACTTCTTCAGATGCCACTTAGGAAACAGACTTCATTTTTACTGTTTACATTCATTTATATTAATCATGCTGTTTTATTGTCCTGGAAAGTGTCCCGGTTTCTAAAAAGCCCCAGTTGGGCCTGGCTTGGATTTGGGTTGACGATGGCAGTGATTTAGCTTGCGATTTAGCCTGCCTCCATTCTGCCTCCCGGTTGCTGCCCAGGAGGCTTGAGTCATTTCAAATGACATGCGATAAAGTCAACGAGTATAGACTGTTCTGGTGGTTTCTGCTGCTATCCTTTTCTGTCTTTATAATGAAGAAATAATTATTTTTGCTGCAAAATCAGCTTATCCTTCTACCTCATTTTTATTTTGAGTCACTTTAGTTAATTATCCATTTTTAAAGCCTTCAGCCTGAAAGCTCCTGCAAATAAATAGAGCTTGGAAGACTTTTACCCCCATAAACCAGTAAAACCCAATGAACTGCTCTTGGCAGTGTATATTTTTGTATGGTTAGGTAAAAACAAGTCCCATTTAGGTCTAATTCTCAGGTCACTCATGGCCTTTCCTAGACATTCCACAAACATTTCTTTCATATATAGCACAATATTGTCTCTAATAATTTACTGCTCCTACTCTTCACACTTTTTAAATACAAAAGTTCCCAACATTTTCAAATTATTACTATTTGGGATTTTGGGTGCATAGGAAGTCAAAACTGACAATTTTGAAATGAATGGGTCCTTTTCTTGGTTAGCTGCTCCTTTGTATTCAGCTCAGACTTCAACACAATAATGTAACATTTGGGGGCAAAAATACAACATAGCAAACCTGCGCTGGAAGCTAAAATAGAGAAGAGTTTCACAGCTATCATGCTTGTCCCCTTAGTGCTCAGGTAGCTGGTAACAAAGGACACCCAAACACGGCAGAAAATCAACATGCTGAATAATAATAATAATAATAATAATAATAATAATAATAATAATAATAATAATAATAATAATAAAATTTATTTATATCCTGCCCCTCTGCAGAGCAATCGGAGTGGCTTACAACATTAACATTTCCATACAGATATGTTAATACAAGGTAAACAGAGCCTAAACATCCTGAAACCCACCCGCCCCTTAAAAAGTAAGGGTTCTTCTTCTTAGACTAGGCCTGTGGAGATGGGCCTGCATCTCTCCCCCAGATGACATCAGATGGATTGGAGGGAGTAGGCAATACATTTAGCTTCATTAAAAATATTTGGCAGTTTCCTGGCTAGGGCTATGTGAAGCTAATGATGGACAGAAATCCCATGTAAGCTAGGACAACATAAAATAAGACTGGAGAGCCTTCACTGCACAATGATTTTTCCAAATCTGGGAATGGAGGTGATGTTCCAAGCCAGGTAGCAGCAGAATTGCCCAGTTAAATGAGGGAGGAAGAGATGACAATGGAATTGGCCATTCTTTTTCCCACCCACTTCTTCATGTTGGACCCTGGCCTAGTGGCCATGAAAGCTACAATCACAGTGATGGTTTTGGCCAGAACACAAGAAACAGCCACTATGAAAATGATCCTAAAAAGAGATCTTCAGATAGACAGATAAAATAAAGTAGTAGGGATATATGACTTTGTTCCTGTTTGATCAACCTGTGCTCATTTGTCTCCTCTCCATTCAATATCTGCCTTCAGGGAAGGAAGCAGGCAGGAGGAGGTTCTACAGAGGCTGCTAAGGTGAAGAAAAGAGATATCAGTAGGGAAGGGAATGATTTCCATCCAATCCACCTATGCAAAAGAAGTAACAGCACATGTCTGTATATGTTTGGATCAGTGGCAAAAGAGAAGGGCCACATGATCCCTTTCTCGTAGCCATTAAAATGATTCTAGGCCACCTAGGACCCCCTGCTCTCACCCTCATAAAAATAACATACCATACTAATCAACTTTTGATCAGCATTTTCTGCAAATGTTCAACTTCTTTATATTTTGAGATTTTGTACGTGTGAGAAACTGAATCTGACAATTTCAAAATAAATAGGATGATGCTTTAAACTCTTTTTCCTCTTCAGCTTATCCATAATATTCTGCTCAGGATACAGAATACCAACCCAGTACCAGAGGCTAAAATGGATGAGATCTCAAAAACTGCCAGTTCTTTACCCTTGATGTTCAGGTACATGGGATGAAAGGATGAGAGAAGATCTGCTGAACTTATTCCTCTTCCTCACCACCATTCTCTTCTCCTTTTGTGTCTTGTATTTTGAAACTGTATGCCTAAAGGCAGGGAAATATCTAATTAACTATTTATAAGCTGCTATGGGAGCCTTGTGGCTTAAGAGTGGGGAATAAATACTCCAAATAAATAAATAAATAAATAAATAAATAAATAAATAAATAAGCAACAAAAAAGTCAACATGTTGATGGGGATGCATTTATTTTCATTAAAAGTGACAAGTTGGAAAGCATGGTGATAACAGACAGAAATGTCACATAAGAGAAAATAGGGGAGGAAAAACTATGGGTTTTTCAGTGGTTCTCTGTGGTGAAGGTGAAGATTAGCAATGTAGCAGAGATATCAGGAAAGAAGGGCAAAATTTCCAACCAGTCCATCTCTAATATGGAAGGAACAGCACTAATGTGAATATTTTTGTATAGTTAGGTAAAGATAAGGGCCATTTAGGTTACTCAGAAAGCTCTTCCTGGATATTCTGCAAACATTTCTTTCATGAATAGGAAAATATTGTCTCTGGTAATTTACTGTTGTTCTAATTACACTGTTTAAATAAAAAGGTTACCAACATTTTCAACTTATTCCTATTTGGGATTTTAAAATTTGAGATTATGAATGTGTAGGAAGTTGAAACTGGACTCATGCTTGCGTCCTTTTCCAGGTTAGCTGCTCCTTAGTGTTCAGATCAGACTTCAACAAAATAATGAAACACTTTGGGGCAAAGATACAACATAGCAATCCTGCACTGGAAGCTAAGATAGAGAAGATTTCCACAGCTACCATGTCTGTCCCTTTTGTGCTCAGGTAGGTGGGAACAAAGGACAACCAAACAGTACAAAAAATCAACATGCTGAAGGTAATAAATTTGGATTCATTAAAACTGTCTGGCAGTTTCCTGGCTAGGAATGCCACAGTGCAGCTGATGATGGACAAAAGTCCCATGTAACCCAGGACAACATAAAAGAACACTAGAGAGCCTTCATTACATTGCAGAATGATTTTTCCAGTAACTGAGTTCACATCTAAATCTGGGAATGGAGGTGATGTCCCAAGCCAGGTAGCACAAATGCCCACTTGAATGACAGAGCAAGAGATGACAATGGAAGAGGTCATTCTTTTCCCCATCCACTTCTTCATGTTGGACCCTGGCCTGGTGGCCGTGAAAGCTACAATCACAGTGATGGTTTTGGCCAGAACACAAGAAACAGCCACTGTGAAAATGATGCTAAAAAGTGGTTGTTGTAGAAGGCAGATGAGTTTCCCAGGCTTCCCAAGGAACAGGAAAGAACATAGGAAACAGAGCAGGAGGGAGACAAGGAGAATGTAGGTGAGCTCCTGGTTGTTGGCTTTGACAATGGGGGTACCATTGTGCTTTACAAATGTCCAAAGCACCACAACTGTCATCAAGGAAAAGGAAACAGCTCCTAAAGCTAGACTTTTCCCTAATGGATCTTCATAGGACAGGAAGGTTATAATTTTTGGGATGCATTGACTCTGGTCCTTATTTGGATATTGATCTTCTGGGCATTGGGAACAATCAACTGTGTCTGGGGGAAAAGCACAGAGAGGTAAGAATTATGCAACTTAGTCATATGTAGCATAAAGCCAATTTTCACAACTGATTTCAACATAGGAATCATTGTTTCAATGTTGACCCATGCTGTCATTTTGGATTTGCAGAGTGGCTTAGGAGATGGCATGTTTTATATCTCTTAGATTTAGTTTCAGTTTTTTCCTCTATCAAATTGCTCTATGGAAGCTGCTATTCTGGTTCATGTTCAAGTTAACGTTTCTCTCCAAAGATGAACTCTATGTATATTTGAGTACTGATGTTTATTCATTTTTATGTACTTTTCTTCTTCTACCAGCAAAGCACAATCTGTATCCTTGATAATTAGCTGAAAATTATTTTTTAGTGAATATTAATGTTTAGACTTTTTGTCCTTATGAAATAATTTCCTAAACCCCAATGCCCATATTATGAGTTCCTTTCCAACTTCTTCTTCTTCTTCTGCTTCTATTTAATTATAACCTTTCTATATCCCAGCCTGTAATTCAAGCCATCTTACAATTACTGAAATAGATACATCTGAAAAATGTACATTGTACAAAAGTTAAAAATATTGATAATTAAATTATAAACAAAATTCAAAGCAATTCAAAACAAACCATAAAAAAAACAAGAAACAAGCAGAGGGAACACAACACATGAAATATCATTTCTCATTTGCATTTAGCCCTTAAGGAGCTGCTGAATCAGAAAGGTCTTTATCTGCCTATGGCTTGCAGTAGACAGCCCAAAATAAAGCAGCTTCTGGCCACTTCAGAAGCATGGCATTTAGATGCTGCACACCGCCAAAGTGACCAGAAGCCACTCTGAGACCAACTAAGGTGGCATGAAGCCACCACAAAAAGGAGAGGCAAAAAGCTACTCCTGCTAGAGACCCATTTGGGACCACAGTGGCAGCCTGTTTTGGGACTGCAGCATCCAGTCTCCATGGTCCAAAGCAATCTGGGCCAGAGCTGCCTATGGCTGCTCCTTTTGGCCCATCTGATTCACCCCTCACAGATGATAGCAAGGCATTTAAACTCTCTGTGAAGGGAGTTCCAGAGCACAGCAGTATTCACCAAAAAGGCCCCCTCGTGTCTTCCTATGGAATTCACTTTGAGAGAGGCAGGATTGCATGAGAGGCCTGTCCAGAAGATCTCAAGACAGGTGTAGACCCATATGGGGAGATATGGTCCTTCAAACATACATACATAGATGAGACAGAAGAGATATTGCAATTAACTTTATTTTTTATCTCCAAATCCATAATCTGCTAGTATATTGACCAACTTCTGTTTTGTGCTAAGGTCTTGGTTCCTTCTTCATAGCCATAGAATGTGATAGTTGAGATTTGGAGTGCACCTGGACATGCCATATCTCTGATTTCATCCTCAGTTTTTAGTATACAAAAGTGGAGGCTTGACCCTCTCTGCCTGATGATGTGTGATTTGGTGAGGACTTTATTACATTAGAAGTTATTAAAGAGATGGCCAGTGTTCAGGATTGTTTTCTTTTTAAGCTTGGGATTCCTCCACTGATAGGACACTGGACTAGATGACTCTTCAATATTCCATCCAAAACTATGGTGGATTGATTCTTGTGTCACCTTAAAGACGTGGACTCTAGTGAGTTCACCTGTGGCTTGCAGTGTAACCTCAGCTGGTGGATATTTATAGACATGATAGGCAATGAGAGAAATGAGGGAGGATGGTGTTGCATATAGTACCAACAACCATCATTCAACAGCCTGTCAGATGTGAAACAGGCACTCAGCATATGTTCAGCATATTTGAACACATTAATGACTTAACTATTCTTCATGAATTTGGATTAGACAAAGATTTTTCATCATCGCACATGTGCATGCCTATTCTGAGTGTCTCTCAGCAACTGTTAAATGACCTATATTAAGGAAATCACAGTGATACAATCTGTGGAAATATTTTCTGCTTCCAAGAGGCACATGGGTTTCATTCCATGAGACAGACAATACAAATGAATCAAATGAAAAGGAAGAGCAGTGATGTGAAAGGACAGTATGACAGTCTTGACCTGCAACTTATATCTTTAGTTAAAGGGTAGTACACATATTAATATACATTTATTTATATTTTGTCATTCTAGCTTTTGTGCTCTATAAATTCACCTGCACTCAAAATCAATGTCTTCAAAGTCATCTGTTTGCCAAAATGTTCCATCTCATTGGAGAGGCTGAACAATGATCATGAATTAGGTTACAGTTTTCCACCTGGTTTCAAAGTTTGGTAAAACTGTTATGTAATAAAATTAGGATGATGCAATGAGATCAAGACTGGACTCTTATGAAGAAGTCATATGGGGGTAGCAGCTTAGAAAACACTTATGTGCATTAACCCTGTTTTCAGAAATAAAATCACTACATACCTATTTGGTTGGAAATCTTCCCTTCTGGACACTGAACACAATCATAACAACAAAATTTCTCCCCTTCCTTCTTCCTTTTTTGAGAACCTAGATGGCAAGGCTCACTGCAAACTGAACATGGCAGGACCTTTTTGTGAAGATGAAGAATAATTAAAATGGGAAAAATGGACATTTTTTCTTGAGTCATCAGAGGATATGTGTGTTTATGTGTTTGTGTTTGTGTGTGTGTGTGTGTTTGTGTGTGTGTGTAAGATATGGAAAGATGCACTGTTGGGTAGTGCAAATTAGCAGCCAGGCCTTGCTTCAACATGACAGGAATGGTATAATGCATGTTTGTTTCAATACACAGCCTGGATCTTCCATGGGATGGGTTAACCTAGGCCACAAATACTGCTTCTGATTTTGACTCTTTGAAGACTGACCCTCAGAAGGATGCCCCAAGAAAATCAATGATTTTCACACCTGATTAAAGGTTTTATGCCAGGTAATTATGGTGTCATCGATGGTGAATGGATTCCCCCCTGGAACATTGGGATCCACGTATCCAACTTTCACATTAACAAAGGATCTGTTTGGAAATGTAACCAAGTTCATTATATCAAACCCAGCACTGAATTCCCAGTTGTCATTAAAAGTCACTCTCTCACCAGTTGAAGTGTTAAATGAAATAGCCTGAAGGTAAAGGTGGAGCTAGATGAAAATAAAAAGGAAAGGAATAAATACATGCCTGAGTTTTCACATTAAAAGAATATTCTTTTCCTGTCTAATTTATGGATAGAACCAGACTCGGTCTCACATACAGCACATCCAGAGAAACAAAATGACTGGAATAAACTTTAGCTTTAGTTGGTCTAAATATTTTATGCACATTTGCTCAGCAACTACCCAGACTGATATTTTTAGGATGGGTGAATAAAAATACTTATTTCCATTTTGGACATTGGGAAGAGAGAGAAATGTATGTTAGTAAATCCATGCAAGTGGATAATGTAGCTGTAAGTCAGCATGGTTCTGTGTAGCATAATAGTTCTCTCAAACCTATGCTAGGCTGAGTCATATACCACACCCTCCAGACTCCAGACTCACTGTATAGCCTCTGAAGCCCATGCCTCATGAGGAGCAGGCAGGATCAGAGAAGCAGCTGGCTATATCCCTGTACCCAGACATGGAATGATTACAGTAGCACTGAGAATTCCAGAGGATCTTGACAGAACTCAGTGCTGAAGGAATCCTTTTGCATCTGGCTAAAGAGACACAGCCAGATGCTTCCCCAATCCTGCCCACTCCACATTAGGTATGGAACGGATGTAGAGGGAAGGGTTTCCAGACTTGAACCTAAGACCTAAGCTTAAATTGAACCAATGGCAGTTAACAAGAACAACAGGAAAAAACAGGCATTTATATGTCCGTAGCAGGATATCAGCTATTATGTGGAATCTAAGGTGACCCTCTCCTGGGGTTTTCTTGGCAAGACTGGTTCAGAGAAGGTTTGCCATTGCCATCCCCTGAGGCTGAGAGTGTGTGACCTGTCCAAGTTAACCCAGTGGGTTTCATGGCAGAGTGGGGAATCAAACCCAGGTCTCCAGAGTGATAGTCCAACCCTCATACGACTACACCATGCTGGCTCCTATTCCCATGTATTACCTATGAAACAACTGCAGACTTTTTATTGTTCTTGTGTTTCTTCAAGTCCTTTCCATCTTATGGCGACCCTAAGATAATCTTATCATGGGGTATTCTTGGCATGTTTCTTCAAATGGGGGTTGCTATTAGCATCCTCTGAGGCTGAGAGTGTGTGACATGCCCAGGGTCACTTACTTGGCCGCAAATTGTACATACTCTAGAATGCATCACCTAGTATAGGGACCGGCAACCTATGGCCCGGGGGCCGGTTAAGGCCCCGGTCCCTGGACTTACCGGCCCAGGCCAAAGGTTGCCACCACCGCCATGCGTTGCGGCGGCAGCGTGTTTTTGCTGCTCTGCGGCCGTGCTTGCAGCGACCGCCATTTTGAAAATCAAAATGGCAGTCATGGCACATTTGTGCATGCGCAGTACTCTTGCGCATGTGCAAATGCATCGCGGCTGCCATTTTGACTTCCAAAATGGTGGCGGTGACCTGCGCGGCGGGGGGGGTGCACACACGTGCGTAAGCGCGCGTGCCGCCATTTCCCCCCCTCGGCCCAGCCGAGACCTGGGCTACAGGAGACTGGCCCAGGTCTTAAAAAGGTTGCCTTCCCCTGACCTAGTATATTGGCAGTCCTTCCCCCCCAACATTTTCTCATTTCCCTCCAACCATCTCATAGCTGGGAGATGGAAATAATTTTTAAAGCAGCATTGAAAGCTGGACTATTTTTTAAAAAGTAAGGTCCAAAACATACTGCAGAAATAAATGCTAGGGAACATGGGAGCTGTAGTTTGTTGTGTTTATTAGTGACAGTTTTCCTGCTAAGTACCTGCATGTCATAAGCATTTGAATTAAAATTACCATATTGAAATAAAATCTGTTTTTTTTCATTTTAATTTTTATCCCAAACTCTATATTTTAACTGGAAAAGTTGGGGGTCATCTTATATGCCCATTCATCTCATATGCCAAAAAATACGGTGATGTTTTTGACTTTGTATTCATCATGGCAATAAAATAATTTTATTTTGTGTAATTTACCTGCCAAGGCCTTAGATCTTGATGAACTTCCTTTTTTCCAGTCACCATTGTTCTGTGTTTGGTGTTAGTTGAGTACAAAGCCTGTAAAGCATGTGTTACAGCATAAACAGCATTATAAATACTGTAGCTGTGGCCACACATGCACATTTCAAAAAGAGGAGCAATGAGGCTCTCCAGTCTTTCCTCTCCAGTGCATGTTCCAGAGACCTTGTATGGTAGCCTAGGATTTGGAATGGAACAGTCAAATGCTGCCTCCCAGAAATTTTTGAGAAAACCATCTGCTTCTGTCCAATCAGGTTTGAGAGTGTGAAGAAATTCCTGGAATCCAGGAACCTCTTTGGAATGAATCATAAAGGAAAGAGCACCTTGGAATATTTGCAACTCGTTGTCTCGGTTAAGATTTGCTAATGCAAAATCAATCTGGGCTGTAATGATCCACACCTTTCCAACTGAGATACTGTTCTTCTCTCCAAAAACTTCAATCATATAATGCCATATATACATAAGAGTATGTGTGTTACCATAGAGGAAAAATGTTCTGCAATTTGGAGATTTGAAAATCTGATGAAAAAAATGAATTACACTATGATCTCTCTTTTTGTCACATACATAGCCTTGGTTTGGCATTCGTCTTGTGAAGGCTGAACAAATCCCATTCTGAGAAAGCAATGACTCCATGGTCTCCAAAAATCTTTCTCCACTCTCATCATCCTCCACAAAGAGCCCAACCCATGTCCATCCAAAATGCCTAAGCAAGCTGATCATGCCCATATATTGAAGATCTTCATTGGAAGCCATGCGGTAAAAAGAAATGAGGTTCTTCATCTCATTTTCTGCTTGGGGAAATGACCCATATGTGAGCTGATTTAAAAAAACAAAACAAAACACCAGCATTTCAAAATTTATTTCTTCCATGCAATTTCTAGACCATTTATGGCACAGATATCATTTAATTTGCTTAGAAAAGAAAAGAAGACTAAACTTAAAATAACCTGCATAACATGTAAAAAAACCCTGAAATTTAAACCTGGACAATTGATTTTGGGCAACACATAAACATGAGGTTGTCTGTCTGTTTTTATTTTTTAAAATAAGCTATTTTTAGTTAAAATCACAGAACATAGGTCATACCTGTGGAATCTTGTAGAGAGTTAAGATGTCAGCCACTTGGAATGATGGCTTAGATTCAAGTCCCCCTATGATGGCTACTAAATTTTTGTGGTTTTCACAATTATAATTGGGGAGAAATCTGTGTGATTTGAAGAGCAGACCCAGAATAATACGATATGTGATCTGCTGATTATTGTGAGAATCATAAATGTGGAATCCAAGTGTTGCATTTGGCAAGATCTTTTGGTCCTTGTTGATCTCCTTTATAGCAAAAATCAAAGCCAAGACATGCTGGTAGAACTTCATGAGTGGCCTGCAGATAGAATTGCATACTTATCCTGAGAAGAATTGTAAAACAACTTTGTTTGGTCACAGTATTTCTGCTATTGCCATTCCTTTTTTCTAAATGTAACAACATCCTATCCCCACTGGAATTTGATTAGATCTCCCATCTTTTTAACAACAACAATGTCAACAATGTCTCAAAGATGTAACATGTTCCAAAATCTGAATGCTGCCCCTGTCCTCTGTTCTCCTTCTCTTCCCCCCTATTATTTGATTTCTCCAATCTCCCCCATCTTTCTCACCTCACTTGATTTTCTTTCCCTCCATCCCAGGGCCTATTCTTTCTTCTCCCTGCTCATGATTATCCCATGGCCCTTACCACCCAACAGGAATTCTCTCGGAGACTCTCTGGCATAATTCGAAGATATAGCTGTGTTAGTCTATAGAATCAGTAGAAAGATCTTGTAGCACCTTTGAGACTAACTGAAATAAAGAAGTTGGCACCATGAGCTTTTGTAATGACCTCCAATGGAAATCATCCCATCGAGCTGTCAAGAAGCCCTGTGAAAATTTATAATTCCAAGCCTGCCCTCAACATCATGATGGAAGAAACCCATTGTTTCTTTTTCACCAAGGAGACATCTATCACCAATGTTTTGATGATGACCCTGCTAAGTACAGAGAGATAGCCATTAAAGTCAAGTCAGGTTGCACAAAACAGGTGTCTTCCAAATAGGCACTGTAAGTGTCAGGAGCTTAGAGTTCATGGTTTTGAAATTACATGTCCACTCTTCAGATTAGTAGATCAGTAGTAATATATAGATGAGGTGTCTGCAGGCAGTGCCTAATGCAGAACAGAGAAGTCCTATCTAGATATAAAGAAGGTTGCTCACTTCTTCCAAGCTATCCTTACTACTTGATCTTATTAATGAGATCTAAGAGCCCTGGTTGTCAACTGCCCTGCTCAGGTCTAGTGCAGAATAGTGGTTAGATACTGTCTAGTACATGATATAATGAACATATTACCATAACTCAGAAAATGTAGCTGCTTTTAGATCTCAGCTTACAGCATCTTCATAAGAAAGAAGTCCCAAAATGACCCTTTCAACATAACAACATTGAAATTATTAACCAGAATTTATAACCAGAAAAAAAGACATAGGACGTTATCACACGTGGGCCAGAAATCGATAATAAAGTGGAAATGAGGCATTCTGAAAATAAACTGAAAATAAACCTTGATTCCGCAAATGGCTTTCACACGTAATTACCTTAATTGCGAAATTACAGTAAGCGCATTTAACGTTCACACACAAGTGAGAAAAGACCGTAAATGTACTCGAAATGAGCTTCTTGCACATGCGCAGATAGAGGAATGCTCACTGTAACCATGGGAAAAGCAGGGAAATGCTCCCAAATGCGCCTTTGCTGTTCACATTACGGTAAATTATGGTAAATGCGAAATTACCTTAATTTCGCATTTACATTTCCTCCAAACAACTGAATTTCAAAAGATCTCGGTTAACACCAGAGTACAAAGCCACTTTCTGTCCAGTTTCTGTGCGACGTCATGTGAAAACATGGGGCACAAATCCAGTTTCTGTTTGGGATTTGTGTGGATTAACCAGCAGATTTGCCCCGTGTGATAACGTCCATAGAATGAAAATATGGGCAGCTGACATAGAGGAGATGTGGAACCTCATACTAGGTACAACAGCTATATAATAAGACAGTTTTGGATGAGGCTTTTAAATAATCTTATGTATTACTAATTGTTGCAGAGTAATTGCAGTAATTTGGTTAAGGTATGGAGTGCAACTGGACAACATTTTGGTGACTGGTAGGTTGCATTCTTGAACTGCACTGTGAAATATGGAGTTTGCATAGCAAAATACACAGTATTTTGAGCAGTAGTGCATTAGTTTCACAGTTTTAAGACCATTGCAAAACGTGGGCATAGGTCCAGACTCTAGAATGAATTGGAAAATGTTGGATTTGGGGCTGTAACTGCTTTAGTTATCCATCACTTTTGGGGGACTGTGAAACAGTATGGCAAAAGTTCCATATTTTTTGGGGGGAGGGACGGACAGAGAGTTTGCTTGCTCATTTATTTATTAAATTTAGACCCTTTCTTTCTCCTGGGATGGGATCCAAATCAGCTTACAGAATGTAAAACAAGATTAAATTAAAAAGTTATTTTTAAAAAGTTAAAAACAATTAAATAACAATACTATTAAGACCCATAACCAAAACACATGTACACTGATCTCTAAATATAAGCATTCACATGGACAAAATCACACACATGAAACCCCACATTTGGAAGGGAACCCAGGTAGTTGTGTAAACTCCTTGAAAACAGCTAATGAGGAAAAATGAAGCCACCTGACTCACTGGGTCAGATATTTAAAAAATGGACATGTCATCATTCAGGTGACTAAAAACACCCAATTTCCCCATGGGTTCCTCATGAGATTAAATATGAAAGTGAACTCTCTCAGTAAAGAAAGGGAATACAGAAGCAGAGGAGGATATATATATATATATTAGAAACTGAATACTAATAATGCCAAATGAACTCCATTTTCTAGTACTTAAAATAACTGGGATCTATGGCATGGCCACATGATCAGAGGTGAAGGGGGGGATTTCTTACCTTGAAAATTGCTGCCAAGAGTATTCTTTGAAAAACAATTCTTCTAAGTGGTAAACTGAATTAGAGAAAAGTCCACCAATCAGGAAGTCTCCTGCATTATGTGACTCGAGTGGAACAGGAATAGGGTCAATCCAATGGCAATTCTTTGTATCAACCTCACATACCCAAAAGAGAAGCAACAGGAAGAACAGTAAAATGACCAAAACACAATTCTGGTAGCCAATAGTTTTCTGAGATCCAAAGCTTCTCCTACCCATCTGAAGCAAGAGTTTGACTAATGGGAGTACCATGATAGGCATCTGATTTTGCCTCTATGAATAGAAAGAAGGCTACCCTATAGGCCCAATGATGATATATAATATATTGGCATATTCTGACCTCTAAAATAGGAAGGGAAAGCGCAAGGACAGAGTTCAAACAACCCTTCGTCTTGAATCTCCTCTGTCTGTGGGTGGCAAAGGTGGATGGGGTTAATATAACAACTTGAAGAATTGTGACAGCCTTGTTTTCAATATCTCAGAAAACACACTAGGCCTTTCCCAGGGGAAATGAAATTACAGTGATTTTAGTAATGACTGGCATACATTATTTCTTGCCTTGAGTGGCCAGTTTGATCACAGACATGATTTTCGAGTGTAATGGAAAATCTGCTTTGCTCATTATTGACTCAACAAACAGGACACCAGTTTTCCCTGGGGAGAAATAGTAACAAGTCAAAGCCAAGAGCTGAACTGCAAAAGTTGCAAAGTCAGGGATGGAATAGTAAAAACAAAAGCAACATTAAGAAAGAAGCTTTTGATCCTAAACAGAAATCTTCCAGTCATGTTGATATCGGTTTGATTCAAGAACAATGTTTTCAAATTGCTGGAGATAATTATAAAACCCAAGTTTTAATTGATAATGAATCAGGTGTAGAATGGTTTGTTGATATTGATGCAAATGTAACTTTTCCTGCCTATCTTGTTAATGGTCAAGATGATTTTGCACACAGAAAAAGGACTGTTATTTTACAAACAAAACTTGGCCCTGACAGACTAGGAACTTTACAAATCCCAGATACAAGCCTCCTTTTATAGTATGAAAACCACAACATCAAGAGACAATCATGTCAGTTTCAGAAAGCAAACCTGTTTTGGTTTTCATGATAAAATTTTTTTTTTAGAGAAGACTTAGGATCTCATGGATATTATCAGATGCAGATTTTGCATTCATCTGTGAACAGTGTGACCAAATGTAATCACAAAGACTGTTCAACTTTATAGCCTTGCAGATTTGCTCATTGAAATATGGAAAATATAAAGAGACTGGCTTGCAAGAGTCTTTAAGTTCAGAGCATGTTCAAACAATAAAAAATGTGTAGAATGCTTGAAAACAAAAGCCACAAGAGCTTCATATCCTCCAGTTACTGAGAGACAATCCAACAAAGCATCTTTTACATGCTGATCTTTCTGGACCAATGCATCAAAAGTCAAAAGGAGGTAACTCTTATTTTATTACTATTATTGATGCTTTTAGCAAATACACATACACTTATCTTCTCAGAAAGAAAAGTCAAGAGTTTCAGAAATGCAAAAAGTACCATATTTTCTGGCGTATAAGATGACTGGTTGTATAAGATGACTGGTTGTATCAGTTAAAATTTAGAGTTTGGGATATACTTACTGTATAAGACTACCCCTCTTCCAACGCATACGAAATAAATTTTTTATAAAATCAGATTTGATTTCAATATGGTAATTTTAATTCCAATGCTTATGACATGCAGGTACTTAACAGAAAAACTGTCACTTATAAATACAACAAACTACAGCTACCATCTTCCATAGCATTTATTTCTGCAGTATGTTTTGGACCTTACTTTTTTTTAAAAAATAGTCCAGATTTAAATACTGCTTTAAAAATTATTTCCATCTCCCAGCTACGAGATGGTTGGGGGGAAATGAGAAAATGTTGGGGGGAAGGACTGCATTCTGGGGTATATACAATTTGCAGCCAAGTTAGTGACCCTGGGCATGTCACACACTCTCA
>CM034710.1:5739926-5754423 GCA_020142125.1 Phrynosoma platyrhinos | reverse complement strand
CAGTGCCTCAATTTAAAGTGCACTATTTCTGGCAGTCTGCTTAAGCCCAAAATTGAGGATGTCATACTTTGGACACATGAGAAGACATGACTCACTAAAAAAGTGAGGGCCTTTGCAGACTGCCAGAAATAGTGCAAATTGAGTCCACTTTAACTGCCCTGACTCAGTGCTAGGGAATCATGGGAAGTGTATTTTATTGTGGCACCAGAGCTCTCTGACAGAAAAGGCTCAATATCTCAGAAAAAAAAAAATTCCCATGACTATCTAGCACTAACCCTAATCCTTAAAGTGGACTCAATTTGCACTATTTCTGGCAGTCTGCAAAGGCCCTGAGTTATCAGTAATTATAGGTTATTAGTAATTATTTAGTTGGATCTGTAATGGTAGAACAATATTTTTTCTCTTATTTGTTTTTCTTTTCCTTGCAATCAGGATGGCAAGGTGGGGGGCAGAGCCCTACTGTGTATTAGCTGTATGCCTTTCTTCCCCTTTCTTTCCCTCTTCTTTTTTCTTCTCTTTTTCTTCCTTCTGTATCTTTATCTGAGTGTATATTATTTTCATACTGAAAACTAATAAAATAATCTTTTTTAATGGTCCTGAATCAACAAAGCCAGTGGTCTTATTTTGGCCCATGATTTGCTGTTTCATTTCTTTGCCATAGAAATCTGGAACCCATCTCTTGCTGCTAATATTTAGTAAAGAAAACATTGAGTTCAAACTGGAAAACAAGTTTGTGAACTATATTGCCACTCAGGTAGAAAGATAATTAACTTTACTGTTATTATCCAACAGTCTACAATTTCCTTTCCCCAGGGGATGATCCAGTGAATTTTCAAAATGCTGGAAAATAGAACACAATTCTGTAGGTGGCTATATTAACTCATCCAACTATGGCATTCTTGGATTAGATCAGGGAAGGGATTGCTTTGATCTTTGACCCTTGTTCTCATTTTATACCGTAGATATTATCAAGTGTATTTGCTGTCTCTGTTGGTTTTGTAAGGAATGCTCATGTTACTGCAACAGAGAAGAGAGTGAAGCCTATCTTGGGAAGTATAGTGGTCAAACTTGGCACTTCCCAAGAGACCAATTTTTATGAAGCAGATACTATATATGGATGCAATCAGATTTCAGTCTAGAGAGGGGCTTCAGAAGGATGGACAGGCAGTGTTACTGCTCTTGCTTCTGCTTCTTCTTTGGGCATATGAAGTAGATACAATGAAATGTCTCCTGACTGATCCCCCTGCTTTGCCACATCAGTCCTATCATTCAGGGGATCTCATGATTGGTGCACTTGTTTCTCTCTCCAGTTATTGTTCCCATGAATTTTCTTTCAAGGAATATCCACTGCAGGAATTTTCTGATTTTATATTGTAAGGAATACTATTTTTCTGTAACTTTCATTATGTGAATTAGAAAGCCATTTCACACAGTGCTGGAGGCAAAAAGTTGACATAGCACTTTCTCCCTCCATGTACTGTCATTCTAGTTGAGTTATGTATGTGCTGGGAGTTGAAGATGTCAGCTGATATGTCAATGAGTTTTATTAATTATCCTCTATCTTTCCATCCCATTCTTTTTTGTATTGTAAGATTTTGAGCTGACTTCCTGGACTTTCTGGAGCTGACTGCACACTTTCCTGGAAGTTAGGAACCTCGAAACTGTGGTGCATGCATTGGTAACCTCTCATCTTGATTTCTGTAATGCACTCTACATGGGGTTACCCTTGTACTTGGTCTGGAAACGTCAACTAGTACAGAATATGGAAGCCAGGCTGGTCTCAGAAACATCGAGAAGAGATCATATAACACCGATCTTAAGATCACTTCACTGGCTGCCGTTTAGTTTCCGGGCCCAGTACAAGGTGTTGATTGTCATCTTTAAAGCCCTAAATGGCTTGAGTCCAACCTATCTTCGGGACCGCCTCCTCCTGTACAATCCACCCAGTGCACTTAGATCCTCTGGAAGGAATCTGCTGCAGCCTATAAAAACTAGGCTGTCTGCAACTGCCCAGAGGACCTTTTTGGCAACCACTTCCAGATTATGGAATGGCCTGCCTGATGAGATCCATTATATTTCTACCTTGGACAGCTTTAAAAAGGCTGTTAAGATGGATCCCTTCTGGCAGGCCTTTCCTGATTAGATATCCCAGCCATCAAAAGACAGCCCAATTTGCTCCCCGGATTCTGCTGCAGTTACTGTTTATTTGTTTATTTGTATTAGCATTTTAAGTATGTTTTAAATTATCATTGTTTAATAGCATTTTAAGGGTGGGTGGGTGGGATTGTGTGATTTGAAATGAATATTTTAATGTTGTAAGCTGCCCCGGTTGTGTTATGCAGAGGGGAAGTATTATTATTATTATTATTATTATTATTATTATTATTATTATTATTATTTCTGGTATAATTTGTATATATATTTGCACAATTTTACCTCATTTATATGTATTTTACACACTGCTGATGTATTTTTCCTTGTAATTATCTTAGCCATTCTCATCTTAAAATATACCTGGCATTTGTGTGTGTGTGAACATACATACCTTCCCTTGTGTATTCACACATTTGTGACACTGTATTTCTGAGATGTGCCCTGAAAGCAGCACAAATACATGAATATACAAAGGGAAGGTATGCATGTTCTTGCACAAACTACTCATGGTACAGAAATGCCACATTTTGGGGGGAGATCATTGAAGCTAATGACATTTATTTTCATTCCAGATACATACCCATATCTGTTTATAACATATGACATCCTGATCCTTTTAAATCTCATTCATGTGTGATGTTTCCATTTGGACATGCATGTCAAGATCCAAGGCATTGCTTTTCTCTCTCTCTCTTTTTGTATTATTTGATATATCCAATCTTTTTTATGGAGCATTTTTATACTGTATGTAAGATTAAAAAAAAGACCTATGGCTGCATCTGCACTGCAGAAATAATGCAGTATGACATCTCTTTAACTGCCATGATTCCATGCTATGGAATTGTGGGATTTGTGGTTTCATAAGATAGTTAGCCTCCTCTGTCAGAGTCTCTGGTACCATAACAAACTACAAAACTCAGGATTCCATAGTATGGAACCATGACAATTAAAGTGTCCAACTTCATTATTTCTCCCATGTGGAAGCAGCCTGGAAGGGAAAAATCCAGAAAGATCACCAACTATAGATGTTTCAAAAGAAGGGTAGAGAAAAAACACACAAGGTCAATAAGTCTAAAAATGGAGAGAAAATTCATGCATGCCTGCATTATGTACATTAAGCGATGGATGGTGGGAATGTGAGAGTAAAAAACAGAAGAAACCAAAGCATTATTTGAAGCCACCAATAAAGGTTGGTATTAGAAGAGAATGGTAAAGTTATGAAAATCTTCTCAACAGAAAACAGAAGGGTAAAAAATGGCATAAAACATCATAGTATTAGAGCCAGTCCAGGCAGTCCTAGGCATCGTAGCCAATGTGTAGGGAAGCTTAGAGCTACAGCATTCAGATTATCCCACCCTTGAAATAGTTTGAATTTGTGGTTAATTTAAAAAATCGGAACACAAAGATCAGGCATTTCACCTTCTGCTCTGCTTCATGGCTTTGATAAATAAGTCTGAGATTTAAGTTGAAAAACTGAGTTACACCATATGTTTATTTACTCCAAACTCACATCAGCTCCAGGAATGATGACTAAGGAAAGACAGAGGATAAAATATTCTTTTTTCCTGGCAGGGCCACAGGGAATAGTAAGTATAACGAAAGATGGGAAAAAATGGAAGGGGGGTGATTAAAGAGAAGAGAACAAGTGGAGGGGAAGAATAAAATCATCAGGGGTGGTTAGGAAGGAAAGTTTGGAATATTTATTTATTTAATCATTTATTGTGATGAGTACTCCGAAACTCACTGCCATCTACGTCTGAAAAGTAACCAATTCAAACTCTGTTGAGGACTAAGGGGTGCAGAAAACATTTCTTTTATTGATAGAACTCCAAGCATAAAAAGAGATGCGTATAATCAGGGAACTGAAAGGTAAAGAAATTATCTTTTTTTTTTTCAAAATAACATTGTTCTAAAATTTTCTAAGAAATCTTTGCACAACTCTATTGACAGGGTGGTGACAAAGTTCTACCAACATATCTTGTCCTTGGTTTTTGCTATCAAGGAAATCAATGAGAATCCCAATATTTTACCAAATGTCACACTGGGGTTCAACATCTATGACAGCTACAATGATGCACATGTGACTTATCGTACTACCCTGGAACTGCTTTTCAAATCGCATAGATTGGTCCTCAATTACAAATGTGAAAGCCTCAAAGAACCATTAGCCATCATTGGGGCACATGCCTTCAAGACTTCATCTTTTATGGAAAATATCTTAACTCTGTACAAGATTCCACAGGTAGGAGTTATGACTGGGGATTCTTGAATGTAATGCAATCTTTCTCTAATCTCTGTTATGCTCTAACATTTTGAGAAGAAACAGCAGTTGCAATTCTGTTTTAGTTTATACTTAGTTAACCAGGTACTTAACCAAGTAACTTCTCCTAACTCAATTCCCCCCCCCCCCCACAACATCATTCAACCAAGCTCTGATCATGGGCAAAATGGACCTCTTTTCTCCCATGCAGCTGATGTTTGGTGAAGTAGGTGTGTGGGGAGGTGAGTAGGTTGGGCCTTGAGTTTCAATTGTGGCAATAGAGTCAAAATCATGACTAAGTAGTGATCATGAATATAATATCGTTACTGTAACAGTAATGTTCTGCAATGCTTTCATCAGGTTTGAGAGGGTCAGACAAGGAGAAGTTAGTTAAATGTAAGTTGACACAAGACTCTAGCCAGCATCTTTAATCATGGAATTCAGTCTATATGAGTACAGTTTTCATTGATCCTTGCCCATCTTAGGGACAACAATTATTCAATAAAATTTCCAAAAATCCTGGGATTTGTAGTTTGCTGTGGCACTAGAGTGCTCTGACAGAGAAGACTAAAGTACGCATCTCAAAATTCCATAGCATTAATTTTTTGTTTTAGATAAAGCACAACATGAGAAGTCTTGTTTCTAAAGCATTTACCTCAGCCCTTTATTGAAGCTGTGTTCTACAGTTTTTTGGATTCCCTGTTTTTATGTATTTCTAGTTTTCTAGTCATGTTATTTTTCTACAAAGGGTGCCCTTCATCATTTTATTTCCTTTCCCCCAAAATTGATGATTCTATGCTACAACCTTTTATGATAGCTTTCATAGCATCCCAGATGATAGCACAGAGAAGATCTGAGGAGATTATTAGCTAGAAACCATTATTCATCATCTTTACTAATTTTGGCAATACAAAAGAAATTATGAGAGTCTGCATGGTGTAGTGGTTTCAGAGTTGGACTATAATTCTGGAAATCAGGGTTTGATTCCTCCCTCACTCATCCGTGAAAACCCACCTTGGTCACAGACCCGCATCCCTAGAAAACCCTGTGATAGAGTCACTTAGGGTCAACATAAGTCGGAAACAACTTGAAGACACAAGTAACAACAGCAATGAAAATCATTGTGTGAAAGAAATGGTTTAGTCTCCATATGAAACTGTATTGTTTATTTAATTCTGTTGTATGTCGTGTTTTACCTGGATTCCCACTAAAAACCTTTTACTTTTTAAAATATTTTAAATATTAAAATATTTAAAATATTTTACAAAAGATTTAATACCAACTATTCTGAGTTTCTTTTTTTTCTTTTTTTTAAAAACAAAGTTTAGATATTGTTTTATAGTGAGTGATCTAGAACTGGTACTGGGATTCAAGATGAAATATATCTTCAAATACTTCTTTCCCATTCTTTCAGCTCACCTATGGCTCATTTACACCCACAAGGAGGGGGAATGGGCAACTCTCTTCCTTTTACCGCATGGCCACCAATGAAGAACCTCAGTATATGGGGATTATCAGCTTACTTCAGCATTTTGGATGGACATGGATTGGACTCTTTGTGGTAGATGATGACAGTGGAGAACATTTTTTGGAGAAAATGGAGCTGTTACTTTCCCAAAATGGAATATGCTCAGCCTTTACCAGTCAAATACAAAACCAAGAACATTTTCATGATTCAAAAGCACGGAACCATAGAACACAATATTTGTATCAGATATTCAAATCATCCAAAGCCAGAGTATTTCTCCTCTATGGTAACGTTTATATGATTATGTGGATTTGGTATTTTATTACTCAAGGAGCTCTTGGAGATAACAACAAGGTGTGGATTACAGCTGCCCAGTCTGATTTTGTGTTAGCAAGCCTTGACCAGGATGGCAGTTTGCAAATGTTCCAAGGTGCCCTTTCTTTTAGAATTCACTCCAGTGAAGTTCCAGGGTTCCAGGAATTTCTTCAAGCTATCAAACCTGACTGGACAGAAGCTGATTATTTTCTCAAGGATTTCTGGGAGGAAGCATTTGACTGTTCAGTCCCAGACCCCAAGATGCCATACAAGGTGTCTGGAACATGCATGAGGGAGAAGAGGCTGGAGAGCCTGATTGCTCCTCTTTTTGAACTGCGTATGAGTGGCCACAGCTATGGTATTTATAATGCTATTTATGCTGTTGCACATGCTTCACATGCTTTGTTCTTATCTAGGTCGATTCACAAAAGTGTGGTTGGTAAAAGAGGAGCTCTTCAGGATTTGCAGCCTTGGGAGGTAATGTCTCCACAATGAAATGAATATATTTCTATTATTTATACAATTAATACAAAGTGTTAATACAAAGTTAGGATCTTATTGTGTACAAAATACACATTCTTTGTCCAGAAAGTAGCCCTTTTGTGCATGAACCACTTTTTTTTTGTGTGGGGAAAATAACGTTTCTGAGCAGATGGTTTAGTCTCCTAGTCTTTGAACAGGAATATTATTTTCTGCACAGAAAACATTGTTTTCTGTACAAAATAGTTTTGAAAATTTTGCACAGGATAAGTCCTAGAGGACCTAGACTATGAATAATATCTGAAGACTGTGTACATTGAAAACTATGCCATTTTCAAAGGGTTTCTCACAGATGGAGGTAAATTAATAACATTACTTATTTATTACTTCAGGAATGAAATTACTAAATTTTTACATCCTTCATCTCTGGGAATGCATTTTCCTTACCCCACACACCAATGTTGCATTTTGAAAAAGGGAATGGGAGGCAGAGCTTTCCCAGTGGTTGTTCTGTGGCACTGGAGTTTCTTTTCAATTGAGACAATAGTGGTTTCCTCCTTATGCTTTTGTCAGCAAGTTGAGACTTTTTTTTTATTCCAGCACACCTTTGGGAACTGCTTTGATGATTTCATAAAAAGTTTAGTCTTATTTTCAACATAGCCTTTTGTATTCTTTTACTTGTATCTCTTTTTTTTCTTGTAAGCTTTCTTTAGTTCTTGTTTTTGGAGAAAGATAGAATATAAATAAAGTAACTCAGTTTGTAATATAATTTCTCTCTCCACCCAGTGTACAAAATAGGAATCTCTGTCTGTAATGGAAACCACAATTGTTGTTAGATGAAAGAATGGGTAGAATCAATGCTAATGTTGGGAGCAAAAAGCAAATCCAATGGCAATTCATTTAATCACATTTGTTTTATCTCATATATTTCCCTGGCTGCACTCTATTATGATCAAGGATAGAGCCACAAGGTTATGGACATTTTACATTAATGTGATGCATCTGATGTGTTATTAATCTTGCTAATCTAGTTCTTCCTTTCTCTTGTTCAATTTAGCTTCATCCTTTCCTTCAAGACATTTCATTTAACAACTCAGCTGGAGAAAGCATATCTTTTAATGCTAAGAGGGAAATGAGAGCTGGATTTGATGTCATGAACTTGGTTACCTTTCCAAATAATTCTTTTATTAATGTGAAAGTTGGATGGGTAGATCCAAATGCTCCCAAAGGAAAGGAACTTATCATTCATGAGGACATGATTACTTGGCATAGGAACTTTAATCAGGTGTGGATTCCAATGTATTATTAGTTTTCAAGCCACCATAGATGGGGTGGTATAAGGGTGGAAAATAGAAATATCCAGTGTGAACTAAATGCACTCTATTCTTTGCATGTTATATTATTTATTACAGCATATATCCATCATATGCAAAAACTAAAAAAGGAAAGCAACATTAATATCTCTATTTATGTCTCTGTCTCTTGTTGTTTTTAACCACCCTTGAGTTGACTGCAGCTTCAACAGGGAGAAACCATGTCCTATGAGAGATGTAGGGAACTGGTTATGTTTAGCCTGGAGAAGAGACAGTTAAGAGGTGATATGATAGCCCTGTTTAAGTATTTGAAAGGGTGTCCTATTGAAGTAAGAGCAAGCCCCTTTCTCCATGTGTGTGTGTCTATGAATGATAGCCATCCAGCAAATATTTATTATAGCTTGTTGGTCAGACATTTTTAAATTTTATTTGACTAAAAATCATTACTTTTTTTTAAAAACACACAATTAAATCCAGTAAAAGAAGGCGTACATACATTTACATATGCATCCTTGCAAAAAAAAAAAATCAGTTTAGTGAATCCTCTGCACAGTCTATAGCAATATCTTTCAAATAACTAGCACAAATATGTTTAGCAACTTTTTATTATATCTTGAGTGATTTCAGCTCGAACTGAGATGAAACCAGAACAACAAGATTGTGGACCAACAATAGGCCATCCTTACCATGTAAGAAGACCATTTTAGATACTAATTTCATTCATTAGATTCAACATTATTCCATGATACTTTTATTAGAGATCCTTTGATGATTGAGCAATTCTTCCTACATTTGCCCATCCCAGATATTTGTTATCTTTAAGTATAGGTCCACCCCATTTCAGCCTGCACTGATTCCTGCCATCTTGGTTATCAGAAGAGAAAAAAGGAAGGGGAGAAATTTTGCTGCTATGATTGTGTTCCATGTCCAGAAGGAAAGATTTCCAACCAAACTGGTAGGTAGCACAAGAATTCCAGCCATTAAGGATAAGGCAGGTGGTTGCTTTTAATTTGATGATAAGCAGATAAGCCTATGGTAAATGTTGATATGTATTATCGTGTCCATTTACAACTCTTCAAATCAGGTAAGAAATTAAATATACTCCATGCAACTTATACACCCTCTCAGATAAGATGGGAAATAGTGGGGCTTTGAGCAGAATATTTTCAGTAGAGATTGATTCATTAGCTGGAAGACACAAAACAACAAGAACTCAAGAGACAAACACTCAGTTTCAAGCTGTCCATTTCTTAGGATAGAAGCTGGAGATGGAGAAGTCCACTCATTTTTTTTTTTTTTTTGCTGTAACTTTTCCTTTCCAGTGTTCTTCTTTAGCAAGTAGTATCTCTTCATCACCCTGAAAACAGAGCCTAATTATCTGAAGTACAATGCAGACATAGCTGACAGAGATGCCATGGTCTTGTTCCAAGTTCCTGTTCCATCCCCCCCTCCCTGAGAAATGGTATACAGTACCATTATTTTAAAGAGTTTAGGTCATGCTACTCTGAAAAACTAAATTTGCAGATTGACCAGAGTGCTCTAAAACAATTAAAGTGGCAGAGTTGTATGGGTGATACCATTTTGCCATTTATTTAGTAAGTCACTTTACCATAAAGGAAGAAAAGAGCATAATGATAATTTTGTGCAAACAGGGATTGTTTGCAAATCCCTGTGTGCAAACAGGGATTGAAAACTTCAAAATCATGTACTACAATAAAAAATGAAGGTAATTAATAATTAACAATTATATTAGATTCACCTTAGGGTCTCCATAAGTTGGAAACAACTTGAAGGCACAGAATGACAAACCCCAGTTCTGGTGCTGAACGTTCCGGATGTCATCTGGACTGTTCACATCAGAACTGGGGTTTGGGCCATGTGTCGTCCAAAGAGGATATCACCAGAATGGGATGAAAATGGTCCCTTTGGCCCATGCAGACCTGGTCCTAGTGGCAAAAAAGTGCTGCATGAAGAAGCTATGATGATGAAAAGATGAGCCAGGATTCGAACCCTGGTCTCCAGAGTCATACAAACTACTACACCACACTGGCTCAGGGGTATAACACACTTAATATGATTTTTTTTTAAAATCTGCATTTTCTTCCCCTTTCTTCCCTAAAACCACAGTAATGTGGAAATTAGCTAACCAATGAGACTATACTGCTTGCACTTCATGAACCTAGTAATGCCTATAAACCACATCCTAATGTTTTCTGTGTCAATCCAATTTGCACTGCATGCAGAGTTTTTTCTCCTCAGCATCACACGTTAATATTACTTCTTCCATCAAAGCTAAAATAGCATCACAATTGTAGCCCTATTCCAGTGTAAGCCTTCTTGCCAAGGCAGACATAGGCAATACAAAGAGAACATAAAGGAGAAGGAAATTAGAGGGGAATAATCTATCTGGGCATTGTAAATGTGCATTGGAATTTAGGAGAGTATTTCATCAGGCAAAAATGTCTAACCATCAACATCCATCAGATGATCATACAGAATGAATGAATAATCAAAGAACGTCACACCTGGCTAGAGGCATAGCAAAATAGCCAGAAAAATGAAAGTGTAGAAATGAAGGAATATTAGTTATGAAGTATGCAATTTGTCAAAGGTGTTACCATTGAACAGAAAATGAAAAGTGTGTGTGTGTGTGGGGGGGAGAGACTTTTCCATTTCTTTGATTTGCAAAGGTAGAACCAGGAACAGCAGATCCAATATGGGAGAAATCTATGATTCTTATAGATTTTTTTTTTAAATTACACAATGTCAAACTCCAAACTGTTAACTGGAGAATAGCAGGTAATAAAATATATTGAAGTTAGTTGCTCAGCACTATGACATTGTTTTCTTTTCCAGATATGACTGACTGTTTCCAATGCCCAGAAGATCAATATCCAAGCAAAGACCAAGATCAATGCATCCCCAAATGTATAGTGTTTCTATCCTATGAAAGTCCTTTTGGAAAAAGTTTAGCTTTGAGTGCTGCTTCCTTTTCTCTGATCACAGTTTTGATGTTGGGTGTTTTTATTAAACACAAAGATACTCCTATAGTCAAAGCCAATAACAGGGAGCTCAGCTACGCTCTCCTTTTCACCCTCTTATTCTGCTTCCTCTCCTCCTTCCTCTTCCTTGGCCGTCCTGGGAAACTCACCTGTCTTCTCCAACAACCCATTTTTGGCACCACTTTCTCTGTGGCTGTTTCTTGTGTCTTAGCCAAAACCATCACTGTTGTGATAGCATTCATGGCCACAAGGCCAGATTCCAGCATGAGGAAATGGGTGGGGAAAAGAGTGGCCCTCTCTGTTGTGTTTTTTTGCTCTCTCATTCAAGTTGTTATTTGTGCTATCTGGCTTGGGACATTTCCACCATTTCCAGATTTAGACAAGAACTCCTTTCCTGGAGAAATAATTGTGCAGTGTAATGAAGGGTCTCCCATCATGTTTTATCTTGTCTTGGGTTACATGGGACTTCTCTCTACCATCAGCTTCATTGTGGCTTTCCTAGCCAGGAAGTTGCCAGACACTTTTAATGAAGCCAAACTGATCACCTTTAGCATGTTGATTTTTTGCAGTGCTTGGTTATCCTTCATTCCTAGCCATCTGAGCACCAGAGGCACAGCCATGGTAGCTGTGGAGATCTTGTCTATTTTAGCTTCTAGTGCTGGGTTGCTCTGCTTTATATTTTCCTTTAAATGTTATATTATTCTGTTTATGCCTAAGCTAAACAATAGGGAGCAACTAACCAAGAGAAAGAATGTGTATATTTAAATATTTTATTCATATGAATCTGTCAGTTTAAGTTTCTTGCATTTTTTAAAAATTGTGTGTATCATTTTGGACAATTGAAAATGCCGATAATGACTCTAACATCAGAACCAAACTGGGTATCAAGAATCTGACACTGTTGGCCCTTTGAGCTATTTCCATGCTGGCCAAAGAGCATTTTCTTCCCATCTATTATCTCTGCCCCATCATTTCCCTTCCTCCATAATACAGAGGTGGTCTGGGTCTTGCGGTAAAGCTGACAGCTTCCCTTCTCCAATCTGCATAGGACACTGGTGGAGGGAGAGAGGAATAGGAAGAGGGCAGTGGACTGTGGAAATTTCTATTTTTCCAAACTTGGGCCCCATAACTACTATAACAGCTTGGATACAGAAAGAGATGTTCTAGTCTTCCTTATGAAAAGGCAGATATTTGTAATGGCTGCAGTAAAAAAAAAATGGTTTAGGAATTGGATGTCAGTGATAGCTCCCAGCACCAATAGTCTTATGGGTTATAGACACAGGAAAAACATCCTGGATTCAATTAAATATTTGTTCTTTCAATTAAGCTTTTTGAGTGTCTTCTTTCCTCATGGATCTCACTTGTATGAACTGTTTATTCTAAGGTGGTGGAAGGCTCTGTTCAAATGTGAAACATTTTGCAGTTGGTGGTTTTGAGATTGTGGTTGACCATCTCAACACTTTCCAAGAAATTGAAGTGTTCTTCATGCTCTAGAAAACTTCTTTTACCCAGCATCATCACCCAGCAAAGCATCAAGTCATTTTTCATCTTATTTTCTATAGTTTGGTATTTCAACAGTTTGTGATTTTCCAAAGTTACTGCACCTCAGTAGTGCACACATGCATGTGTTCACACAAACACGTTCTAAGAATGAACTCACCACCCTACAAGTTGTCATCTCCAAAGCAGGTGTACATTTATCCCACATTTTTTTCATTTAACTTACTAAGACAAATCAGTTGAGGATTTACTTCCTAATGACCAGCAATTGTATATCAATGAGCAAAGCAGCTTTATTTATATACCGCTTCATATCACGCTATGGGATGTTTAAGTGGTTTACAACTGTAAGCTCACTGCCCCCCAACAGTTGGGTACTCATTTTAGCGACCTCGGAAGGATGCAGGCCTGAGTCTAACCTGAGCCCTGGCTAGTATTGAACTTGCAACCTTGTGGTCTATTACAAAGATGAGGTCAACAGATTCATCCTCCCTTAGGAGTAAAAAGAATGTTTGTTGCCTTTAAAGTGTCCCTCACCTCAAATAGTCTTGACTAGCAACATTCCTCTTGGGGTGAAAATGCTTCTCCTTAATGACAGGTTGATAAATAGAAAAACACACTTGATCCAGAACTAGATCTTGGGGAAACATGCAGATCTGGCTTGTGTTACAGAGACCTGGATGAATGAAGCTGTGTTGGGGAAAAAGGACTAATCACTCCCACCTTTGTCAACCTGGGTTTTCTGTGGACCAACAGGCCAGGTCTGGTGATAAGGAGGTTGAATTGCAATGATTAATAAGGTTCCATCTCTAGCACCTGGTGCTCTCTCTGTAGCAGGGGTAGGCAACCTTTCCCCTTTAAGGGCCGAGGGACTTCAGCTCCCAGAATCCCAGGAGCTATTGGTCAACATGGGTCTATTGGCCAACATGGCTGAGGCTTCTGGGAGCTGAAGTCCCTTGGCCCTTAAAGGGGAAAGGTTGCCTACCCCTGCTCTATAGTCTGCTTGGTTTGAATTTGAGTACATAAAGGTGGGTGGCTAGGACAGACTAGGGATTGTGTTGGTGTGCACCTATCCCACTCTGAACAGCCTCTCTTCCTGGTTTTGTTGAGTTAGGGGCTTTGCAGACAGGCAAAGGGTCGCCATAGTTTGGAAACAACTTGAAGACACACACTTTAAAAATGTATTGTGCTTTAATGCATACATATTACCATTTATGACAATAAATGTGTCTGTGCGTGTGTGTCTGTCTGTGTCTGTGCCTGTGTACATGCACATTGTACCTAATATAAATCTCTATCTGTCTCTCTATGTATCTAATACAATCAAAACTGTGCTGCAACATTCAGAAGTGTGAAACCTGTTGAAGAACTAATTTCTGAAGCCATACATTAAACCAGGTGTAGGCAACCTTTCCCCTTTAAGTGGCGAGGGACTTCAGCTCCCAGAATCCCAGGAGCTATTGGCCAACATGGGACTATTGGCCAACATGGCTGAGGCTTCTGGGAGCTGAAGTCCCTCGGCCCTTAAAGGGGAAAGGTTGCCAACCCCTGCATTAAACTGAGAACTACAGACCAGGATATTTTATGCAGGAATTCATGAAGCAAGAGCACAAATAAGTGCTTCTGCCGCTGTTTGTCTTTTTCTTGAACCTCCACAAGTTAACTTGCTCTCAAAGGCAGCTTCAGATTTGAAGTCCTACACACATTGAACCCTATTCAGGTGTTGGTGTGAGAAGGAAAGCATACTAGCTCTAGCCTTCTCTCACTGCATTCTTCATATATGAGAGTGATGTGCTAGAGGAGGAGAGCAAGTTGCAACTGTGAGAACCTCCAAATGAACCAGAACTTCAGTTTTTCTGCATTCTGGCTCACATGAGGAGCTTCCACATAGACTGATATCTTTCTACATATGTCACTTTCATGTGAGGAAAGTGACAACATAGGGAGCATAAAGGACTATAGATGCTTACCAAACACCAAAATTGGCAGGGAAGGCCAAAGACCT
>CM034710.1:5706224-5724360 GCA_020142125.1 Phrynosoma platyrhinos | reverse complement strand
TACAAGCCGGTGGGGGTTTGTGAGAGCCTCCTGTCAATTGTGTGTGTGTGTGGGGGGGTTTGAACTTTTTGGGAGAGAAGGAGGAGGCGATGGGGAGGGTCAAAGTCCCTTTGCCACGAACAGAAGGCTGTATCCGTAGGTGGTAACTCTCTCCGTGGCATTTGATGCACTTAAATGTTCCTCTCTTCAGGGGTTGGGGGGAAATCATTATTAGGGATGGCTTTGTAGCCCAGAATTTGGGGGATTGCGGTAGGGATCTTTCAACTTGTGTGTGAACAGGAGTTCCGAGCCCCCGGAGCGGAACCATTCCGGAATCTCACATTCCTCACTGATTCCATTCTAGTGTGGTAATGTGTTCCGCTTGCCGGGCACATTCCGGAATGAGCCCAAAATGGTTCCGAAATGATTCCGACCAGCTTTCTCGCCGCTCTCTTACTGCAAGTGTGATAACGTCCTCTGTAAGGAGAGAGGCAGGAAAGTCCCTGTAACCGGGTGGAAGACACAAGACCCATGCAGAAGGAGTCATAGAAGGTTGAATCCCTTAGGAGACCAAATGTATCAAGGTGCAAGGCATGGGCAGCATGGATTCCGAGAGGGGTTGCTGGGGCCGGGACCATGGATAGTGAACTAAGGGGCAAAATAGACTGTGGCAACCACACACCACAGCTCCAACCCAACATTGTCCCAGCTAAAAAGTGGAAGAAAGTAGCTCCTTTTTGTGGTGGGAAAAAACCTTTTGCATGTGGCATATAAATGCTGCGCTGGCAGAGTGCTGAAGAGTTGTTGCCTTGCAGTTGGGCAGGCACTTCATGGCAGCTTCCCAGCAGCTTGGAGGTATGGATCATCTAAACAACATGCCACCAAACTGTTGGGATGCCACCACAGAAGTCTGTTTTGCCCCTCAGAATATCTAATGGGTTTGAGGCAGGAAGTTAGAAGAAGAAACAGACCAAGGTCTAAACACAGAAAGGCTAGCAAGACAAGACAAAATACAACCAGAGCAATTACAGCCGCACAAAAGATTGTGCTGCTGCAGCAAGGATTGAGAAGCAAATGGAGCCTTTAAATGGTGGTACCACCAGCTGCTCCAGCTGCCCTGCATGAGCAGAGCCAGCTGTGTCTGTAGGCTTAGTCCTGATCCTTCCAGGACTGTGTCAGCTCAGGCCTGGTTGTGCAAAGACTTTGGCAGCAGGACCCTTGCAATATGAAAGGCAGGCAATCTGAGGGCATGTCTGCACAGGACATTTATACCTGTTTTCTCCCACCTTCACATTGCTGTGTCCACACAATACAGGGCTGAATCCCCAATTTGACTGTGGACTGTCTTCACAATGTGAGGCCAGTTCTTCATTGAATCTGGGCCATCCCTGTCTTTAATCACATTTAAAAAAAACTGCTCCAGGAAAATCTGGAATATTTCTTAGCAACACCAGCAGCTGTCTACACATGCATCCCCAATGTCTCTCATGGTATAACCACTGCTGGTGCAAGACACACTCTCTGAGTTCACAAGCTGCCCAGCCATATAAAAGATGCTGGGTGGCTTGTTTTTGACCTCAAAGAGAGATATTCTCACCAGGTGGCACAGCAGGACATACATATAGACAACCACCCGGCACTGGTCCAGAGTGGGGAGTGGGGAGGTAACAGGAGGAATTTGGGGCAGCTTTGAGTCCAGTATACTCCAGGAGCAGTCTGAAATATTCGAGCCCATGTATTCTAGCCTTTCTCACTTTCCTACCTATTCCTCTGCTTTTCTAAGGTAATGACTAATGACTAATGACTAATTTACCAAAGGAGACAGTTTTTAACAATTAGGGTTAAACAATAATCATGAGTGTTTATGGTAACAAAGCATAGGCCAGAATGTATGAACAAAAGAAAAGAAAAATATCAATGGATGAAGATAAGTAATCAAGTCTATTTCTACATCAAAATGTGTCATTGGAGGTTAAAATTAAATAAAAAAAATGGTAAATTTTATTGCTTCATGTAAACAGGAACAGGCAGTTTGGAAATAAAGATTTTATAAAATAATTCTATGGAGGAGACATTTTATGTTTAGGGATACACCAATGTATTGTCAAAATACATGACAATTGGGCTCACAAGAAGCAGTGAATCTTGTGCTGAAATTAATCATTAAAAATTGTCCTAGTAAACATATGAATTAGAATAATGATTGCATCTTCCTTTTTTCTCAGATAGTGTTGCCTGTTTCCAGTGCCCAGATGATCATTATCCAAACAAGATCCAAGATCAATGTATACCTAAAACTATAACCTTTTTATCCTACGATGAACCCTTAGGGAAAGGTTTTGCTGCAACTACTGCCTCTTTCTCTCTAATGACAATTTTGGTGCTTCAGATTTTTATTAAGCACAAAGATACACCCATAGTTAAAGCTAACAACCGGGAACTCACTTACACACTCCTGATTTCCCTCCTGCTCTGCTTCCTTTCATCTTTCTTATTCCTTGGTAAGCCAGGGAAAGTGACCTGCCTTCTCAGACAACCAATTTTTGGCATCATCTTTTCAGTGGTTGTTTCTTGTGTGTTGGCCAAAACCATCACTGTGATTGTTGCTTTCATGGCTACCAAGCCAGGGTCCAGAATGAGGAAATGGGTGGGGAGGAGACTGGCCACCTTCATTGTCCTTTCTGGATCTCTTGCTCAGGCTGGCCTCTGTGGTGTGTGGCTCCTGACTTCACCACCATTCCCAGACTTAGACATGACATCTGTTGCTGGAGAAATTATTGTACAATGCAATGAAGGGTCTGTAGTCATGTTTTATCTTGTCCTTGCCTACCTGGGGCTCCTATCCCTCATCAGTTTCACTGTTGCTTTCCTAGCAAGGAAGCTGCCAGATTCTTTTAATGAAGCCAAGTTTATCACCTTCAGCATGTTGATTTTTTGCAGTGTGTGGTTGTGTTTTGTTCCCACCTACCTAAGCAACAAGGGGACAGATATGGTAGCAGTGGAGATCTTCTCCATTCTTGTCTCCAGTGCTGGCTTGCTATTTTGCATCTTCTCCCCCAAATGTTACTTTATTATATTCAAGCCTGAGTTAAACAGTAGAGATCAGCTAATCAAGAGAAAGAATTAAATAATTCATGAATCCTATTTAGTGTATGATTTCTCAGTTGTGACTGCTGGCACCCACCACGTCTTATGAAGCAACATATGAATCACAAGAGGTAGCGTGAAAGAGTCATCAAAGGGTGTGACAGCTCTTCAATTCTCTGTTATCCATCATGCTTCCAAGACTCCTCCTTTATACTTTGTACCTATTGCTGACACAATATAATAGACTAGGGCCAATGCAAACAGGTTATAAGGGGAGGCTCTATGCAGCCCCTAGGAGTGGTGGACTGGGGCCACGGCAACCAAACGCTGTGGTCCCAATCCTCCTTTTTGCCACGCCCAAAAGAGTGGGCAAATGCATTCCTTTTGGGTGCAGCAAAAAGCCGCCCTTAGAACCGCTGCCATGGCTCTTTTGCACCTTTTGACACAATGTGTCTAAACACTGTGCCAGGAGGGTGCCCTGATACCATTCGCTGTGCGGTCACCCTGCCCTAACTCCACCACCAGGCTGGCCTAAAGTGCTGATCTGCATCCACCCCCAATCTTAAAAATTATGCTTTTCCTTTTTCCAAAAGTTTGGTAATACAATACTTGGTTCTACATTAATTACTCAATCTGCAGTCTAGGAATTGGTTTGTAAGTTAGGGCCTTTACAGACTGCCAGAAATAATACAGATTGAGGTCACTTTAACTGTCTTGGCTCAGTGTTAGGGAATCATGGGAATTGTATTTTTTTTCTGGGACATTGAGCCTTCTCTGTCAGAGAGCTTTGGTGCCACAATAAACTACAGTTCCCATGATTCCTTTGCATTGAGCCAGGGCAGTTAAAGTGGCCTAAATTTGCATTATTTCTGGTAGTCTGTAAACACCCTTAGTTTGTTTTATATCTCATATTTCTTCCACTATGGAACACAAAAGAAATTGAAAAGGATGCTTTCAGCAGCCCAAAAGAGTGGGCAAATGCACTCCTTTTGGCTGCAGCAAGAAGCTGCCTTAGAGCCGCTGCCATGGCTCTTTTGCACCTTTTGACGCAGTGTGTCTAAATGCTGTGCCAAGAGGGTGCCATGATGCCATGCGCTGTGTGGTCACCCCGCTCCAACTCCACCCTCAGGTTGGCCTAAAGTGCTGATCTGCATCCACCACCAATCTTAAAAATTATGCCTTCCCTTTTTCCAAAGAATTTGGTAATACAATACTTGGTTCTTAGTTGGTTTTATATCTCACATTCCTTCCACTATGGGACACAAAAGAAACTGAAAAGGATGCTTCCAGCAGCAGCCACTGTCACCAACAAAACAAGAGGAACATCAGAGTAAGAAATATTTGGAGCATCACAGGTGGTTCTATGATGTGGAACCCCCCCCATGTGTTTGTTTTCGTTTACGGCCATCCTAGGTTGCATCTACACTGCAGATACAACCCAGTGTATAATTCTTTCATTTCTCAGCACATATCATCAACTGGTGACAAGCTACTGTTGTTGTCTTGGATCTGGGGCCATTCGTAGCTTCTCCTTGGTATTAAGGAAGGGGATACTCCGGTAACCTGCCTATTTTATTGGGTACTACATCTTTTCCCTCCATGCTGAACTTCTTAACAGCTACATAAAGTAGCCCATAGATTCCGACCCAACCCCCAAATCTGTGCCTACCTTATTTATTATTGTAAAATCCAGAAAAACAGTCTCTCAACAAAAGGGGAATGCCTTAATTAAGCAAAAAATAAAATAGAAATAAAACAAAAATAAAGTGTAAATAAATGTGGACATTCAATAAAATGCATGAAAATGTTCATTTACTTCTGGAAAAAAACTCAACATTGCTAAGATGCACAATAAGGATAGGCAGAAAATGCAGGAAACACTCAGAGAAGCACCAAAGCAAAGTTGATGGGTTTTAAAATTCTGATTCCCCATTTGCTCCAGCCTACTCCATTCTGGGCCTTAACTTGGACATTAAAGAATCTATCCAAAGCACAGAAAACTATTCCCACCTTTGGTAGCTGTTCTAAATTTCCAAGGTTCAGAACTTTAAAATTTGAATTAATTTGTCTGGAGTAATTTCACTGTCCATTACCACAAGAATGTCCAGCCACCATTGCCTACAAGGAGGTATATATAGCACAGAAGACTCACTCCCTCTGCAGACCAGGGCGTTTGGGACGCCCTGGTCCAGAGCGCCGCGGGGCTATGGCAGCCCCACCGTGGCGCTCCTAGAGCGACCCAGAAAGGAGCTCCAAATTGGCGCTCCTTTCATAAGTCAGAAAAAGGGTGCCCTAAAAGCGGCGGGCGCTCTTTCTCTGACTTATCCCCCGCAGCGCATCCGGACGCTGCGGGAGGAGGTCGCCCTGAATGCGCCGGGCGTCCGGTGGCCCGGAAGTGTTCAGGGCGACCTCAGGGAGAGGAAGGGCCGCCGCGCGTGCGGTGGCCCCTCCTCTTCCTGGCCTTGGAGATGGCTCAATAAGCCGTCTGCCGAGGCCCTCAATGATTTTTCTTTGAGATTTCTCTTTTAAGAACCATGAACAGAGTTGTCCTAAAATACATCACTTTATTACACTAACAAATTCTGATTCCCATCACCACTGTAACATTAGAAAAAGTGGTGGTCTTCCCAAGAGCTTTAGACCCCAAAGGAAGTCTTGATTTATCAGGTCAGAGACTTAGGGGGGAAGCAGATGGTGCTTTGTGACATCTTGGAGGCAAGAAAGGGGAGGGGCAGCCTCACACTGGGTGCCCCAACCCCTCCCCGAACATGTCATCAGAGTGCCCGTCGCTCCACACGACGGGCACTCTGATGACGTACTTCTGCTGCAGCGTCCGCACACACTGCTGCGGAAGAGACGCTGAAGGTGCACCCAACGCCTCTTGCAGTGCACCTTCGGCACCTTGCAGAAGGAGCACTATTTTAACTCTCCTTCCAGGCCGAGAAGCTGTGGATTGGGGCTGAGGAGTGTGGCTACTTTGGCCCCAATCCGCAGCTTCTTGGGGTGGCCCATGACCAACTATCTGCTTAGGCCCGTAGCTAGCCTGATATTTTCTTTCAGAAGTTGCTTACTGGATGTCCTGATGAACAGCACATTATGGCCTCATAATTTGTGAATTTTGTACCTTGGATTCAGAAGTGATTAATGCCTGGACAAATTCTTGTACCATCCTAAATATACACACCATAAGCAAAACTAACCATAAATGAATCAATAAATATTTTTCTGTTTATTTTACTAATATTTCCATGGAGCAATTGATGTATAGTTTACAAAAAAATATAATTACAGAAAAAAATTCAGAACCAACACCAGACTAAAAAACTGGGAAAAATACATGTGGTTGTTGATAGGTGATTTGTGCATATCTACTTCTGTCCTATATTAATTGTAGGTTTACAAGCAAGGTCTTTGTGCCCCATCTCAGAGCTTATATTCGTTCAGGAGTGATTTTACATCTCTTCCCAGCAGTGTGTGTGTGAAGGCAATAGTTGTCTTGGGGCAGGGTGCCTAATAGGACCCTTGGTGGACACTTTCCCCCCGTGGTTGTTACCAGTGATGCTTCCTGGCTATTTGTGTCTCTTGTGAGACTTGGGGAAGGGTGGCCTTTGGCCTGGTGGTAGTCATCCAAGGTTGGGTGATTGTTGCATAGGACCCACTGGGGGAGCGATGCCTCGCAGTAAATCCCAATCTAAAAGGTTCTTCTCACTCTGCCTCAAAGAGGCCCTCACAATTGGCCAGTAGAGATGACGAGAGTGCTACTCAGCTAGCACAGCTGGGGAAGACAGTATAGGCCTGTGTTACAGTCTGTAATCAGCTTGCCCAGAAAGGGCTCCAGGCTACAGCCGCCAGCCCTATTGCCAGCACTTATGTTAATCCTGACACAGAAGTGTTGCCCCCTCCTTCTGCACCTGACTCTCCTGAAAAGGATCCCTGGTGTGGAGGTGCAGAGTGCCGCTGCCCCTGTATCTGAGCAGCCCACTGTGGCAGATCTATATAACCTCTTGAAAGGAGTAGTTCTTCCAGGTGGTGGTGCAACGGAGTAAACCAATGATGCGCAGATGAGAGAACAGGCAGCTGCTGCTTTGTCTCTGCCCGACACCCAAGATGTTGCGGGGCCACACTTCAGCGGACCTGTGCAGTTGGCTGGTGATGGTTCCCAGTAAGCTTCAATATCAGTTTTGTCTCCTTCTAATCCTTCACAGGCAAATTGGCCCACCTCAGTATGGGCTCCAGGTAGCCAAGTTAGCCAGGGTGTGGGTTTGGAATGCCCCATCCCTGAAGCTTTGGGTGCACCTGTGCAGGCACCTGTAGTTTCACAGGTGCCTGACTCTAGGGTGCAGGTTGGTCAGCCAACTGCTTTGGCTAGCGACACCTCTGCAATGTCTCCTTTGGGTGCTCCTGTGCTATCAGGAGTTACTGCGCATAATGAATTAATTCCTTATGCTGGAATGTCTACACCCCTTGGCTCACACTTTCCTCTTTCCACTAAAGAAAGAATATGGAAGGGAAATTATATTGATTTATTTTCTCTTACTTTTAGGGATCCTGAACCAAGGATCATGGTAAAGAATGGGATTGTGTTCAGCCTCCCAAAAGAGTTTCAGGTGCTCAAATGCCCTAAGCTGGAGCATAACTTTGTGAATTGGATCATGGGTTTTACTATTTATAGGGGAGATAGAGAAGAAAAAGAGCCACTTAGGTCTCCTGACTTTTCTAAATACTAGGAGATCATGATAAAAGCTTATACCAACTGCCATCATAACGCTAGGGGTGCAGCTAGGCTGCAATATGATGAGCAGTTTAGAATGAGAGCTTCCCAAGATCGCTCCCTGTCATGGAGACACGAACAATCTGAACTATGGGCAGATGTAATGGTGGGGGCCTCCCCTTCGAGCAGGTGTGACAATGGGTTGTTCCCATGGTTACTCAGCCGAAAGGGCAGAATGTGAGGCCTGGCACGGGAGAAAGAAAGCAATTTGGTATATGCTGGGATTTTAACACAGGAAAGATGCAGCCCTGCAGGTTTGATCACAAGTGTAACAACTGCAGGGGTGGTCGCCCCGGCGCTTCCTGCAGCAGAGGTAAGTGGTCAGGAGCAGGAGGTGCCCCCCAGCCAGTATCACCAGGAGGTAAAGGCTTTGTTACCAGTTAAGTTAGATCCAATGGTGGCTTGGCTGAGGGCGTACCCAAACAAGGAGGCTGTATCTTATTTATTTCAAGGCTTCTCTTTTGGTTTTCGCATCCCTTACACAGGTTCTAGGGTACATCGTTATGTGCCCAATGCTCATTCTGTGAAGGAAATGCCGGCCATCATAAGGGACAAGCTGGCAAAAGAGTTAGCTGCTGGAAGGATTTCAGGACCTCATGATCATTTGCCAATTCCTACCCTTCGTTTATCCCCTTTGAGTGTGGTGCCCAAGAAAGCAACTGGAGAATTTAGGTTGATTCATAATTTATCTTACCCGAAGGGTGACTCTGTGAATGATGCCATAGATCCTGAGCTTACATCTGTTAAGCACTCATCGTTTGACTCAGCCGTCAAGATGGTTAGGAATTTAGGCACGGGAGTGCTCTTAGTGAAGTGCAACATAAAATCCGCCTTTAGGCTGCTCCCTGTACACCCAGATTACTTTGACTTACTGGGGTTTCAGTTTGAAGGAAAGTATTATTTCGATAAAGCCATGCCAATGAGGTGCTCGATTTCTTGTTCGGCTTTCAAGACTTTTAGTACTTTTCTTCACTGGTATTTAGATGACTTCTTGATTGCCGGAAGTCTCAATACCTCACAATGTACATATTAGCTGATTTTCAGGAATTGATGTCGGAGTTGGCAGTTCCTTTAGCTAAAGAAAAAACCGAAGGTCCCAACACACAGCTTACCTTTTTGAGTATCGAGATACACAATGTTGCTGGGATTTCTCGATTACCAAACGACAAATTGTGGCTATGAGACAGCAGGTTAGATTGATGCTAGAGAAGCAAAAAGCTACACTTCATGAATTTCAATCCCTTATAGCAGGGGTTGGCAACCTACGGCCTGCAGGCCGGTTCTGGCCCGGGGCCCCCCACTTATTGGCCCCTGCCAACCTCTGCCGCTGCCATTGCTGCTGCCTGCCACCGCCGCTGTGAGTTTTGGCCGCTGCACAGCAGTGCGTGTTGCACCCGCCATTTTGTTTTACAAAATGGCAGCCACAATGCATTTGTCCATGTGCAGGAGTACTGTGCATGTGCAATCGAGTGGTGGCTGCCATTTTGGAAGATCGCGTGCAGCGGCGGCTGCAGCAGAGCGTGTGGTGGCATTGAGCACAGTGGTGGTTGTGTGCACGCGCATGAGTGCACGTGCCACCATTCCCTCCCCCCAGCACGCTGGAAGGGAAGACTTCAGTGGACTGGCCCCCGGCTGAAAAAAGTTGCCTACCCCTGCCTTACAGGATTACTAAACTTCGCCTGTAAGGTAATAGTTCTGGGAAGAGCATTCAGCGCAAGATTATATAGAGCTATTGTAGGGGTGTTTACACTGCATCATTATATTAGGATAACAAGTGGGATTCGTGAGGACTTGGAGGTTTGGGAGTCCTTCTTTGAACAATTCAATGGGACCTCATTTTGGGGATCTGAAATGCTGTTGATGGCAAACTTTCAGGTACCCTTTGATGCTGCTGGAGCCCATGGCTTTGTGTGTACTGGAATGGCCAGTGGGCTGGAGAGGTGTGGCCTTCTGCCTGGATGGAACGCGGTCTAACTAGAGAACTGACGTTTTTGGAACTTTTTCCTATTGTGATGGCTGTGCACCTGTGGGCAAGCCAATTTGCTAACAGGATCTTCTTGTTTTGGTTTGACAACCAAGCGGTTGTTCAGGTGGTAAATTCTCAGTCTTCTAAGTCCCCCAGAGTGATGTGTTTGGTGAGGGCGATGGTCATGCAGTGTTTGAAGTTTAACGTTTTATTCCAAGCTCAGCATGTTGCTGGTGTGCTTAACCCTTTGGCAGATGCACTTTCTCGTTTCCAGTTTTCCAGGTTCCGGCAGCTGGCTTCCAAGGCATCAACACACCCGATGCAGGTACTGGCTTTGCTATGGAGCCTTGGAGACTAGAAATTCACAGGGCAATCCTACATTCGATCACCCCATCTACACGCAAGTCCTATCAGATGGCCTTAAATGCATTTAACCAATTTTTATTGGAAATTGGGGAGGTTGAAGGCTGGCCTATTAGGGTAGACCTGGTCCTGCTTTTCATAGTTCATCTCAGGCATGCAGGTCTGTCACCTGTCACTATTAGGGGCAGGCTGGCTGCCCTGGCATTTCACTCCAGGGCAAGGGATTGTTTTGATTCTACCACAGACTTCAGGGTTAAAAGAGCTGTGGAAGGTTGGTCCAGAGCAGGGGCTGGCAACCTACAGCCCCCGGGCCAGTTCCGGCCCAGGTCACTGGACTTACCGGCCCAGGCAGACCCCTGCCGCCGCTGTGCATTTTGGCCTCTGTCCGGCTGCGCGCACCGTGGCCTCCATTTTATTCTCCAAAATGGCGGCTGCAACTCCTGTGCATGTGCAAACGTGGTGTGGCTGCCACTTTGGAAATCAAAATGGCAGCCGCGGCATGCGCAGTGGCGACAATGGTGGTAGCAACGGTAGCATGGGGTGTGTATGTGCACGCATGAGCACACGTGCTGCCATTCCCCCCCCCTCGGCCAGGTGGAGATGAGGACTTCAGGGGACCAGCCCAGGGCTAAAAAAGGTTGCCTACCCCTGGTCCAGAGAATTCCCTGCAGTAAGGGATTCACGATGGCGGATAACAGGCACAGTCCTGGCTAAGTTATGGGAACAATTAGCCGATACATGTTATTCACCAGAGGAAGCGGCTTTATTTAAGGCAATATTTGCCATTGCTTTCTTTGCAGCTTTACGAATTAGCGAGATTGTGCCTGGATCTCACAATGATCAGTCTGGTAGGGCACTTTTAATTTCAGATGTTATCTTAACAGAGCAGGGGATTCAGATGTGCATTAGGCGTTCCAAAACTGATCAGTTGGTGAAAGGTCAGTCTATTTCCTTAGCTAAAGTGCCTAGTGGGCAAAATTGTCTGGTGTTAGTAATGACCAATTATCTGAGGGTTAGGCCAAAAGTGGCAGGTTATCTGTTTCTCCACTTATCAGGCATGCCTTTGACTCAATTTCAATTTAGAGTGGTGTTGAAGGAGACACTAAGACGAGCTAAGTTGCCCCAGGCTTATTTTTCTTCTCACTCTTTCCGCATTGGCACAGCAACAGCTGTGGCCACACACAGTCTAAGTGAAGCCGATATTCGCAGAATTGGCCGGTGGTGTTCTAGGGCATTTAAGTCCTATGTTTGGCCTTCTGGGAATAGGAATCCCAATCAATTATACTAATTTGCTTTACTTGCATTTCAGCTGGCTTTTTCCACTGCGAGATTTGGATTGTGGGCCACAGTCTAGTCTTTTGGGCGGAATACCACCTTCTTGAGCACCGGTGCTGTACTAACTTGGGCCTGGTGAACATCAGTGCTACTCATTGGTTTGGCTGCAGGGTATGATGTGGGGAGTACTGCTTCCCTGGATTATCCAGCTGTCACGGTCATATCCACAACCCCGGGTTTTAGTCATACACATGAGGGAGAATGATTTAGTGAAAGTCCCTTGTCTTCAGCTGGTAAAGCAGATGGTGAAAGATCTGCAGGAAATTAGAAAGATTGTACCTGGAGCTATACTGCTATGGACTAAGCTATTGCCAAGGCGTAGCTGGCCTGGAGCTCGCAAAGATGCTGCCCTTAACAATGCTTGATGGTGGCTAAATTGTTCTGTGGCCAAACAGTTATCAAGACTTGGTATTTTTATAATTGAACATTCGGGAATCAAATTGGATAGGCTTCAGCTGTACAGGGGTGATGGGGTACACCTCTCTACAGAAAGCTCAGAGATTTATGTTCAGGCACTCTCCGAACATATTAAAAAAGTGGTTTGTGGTGGGGGGGAGGGGATGCCTAGCTAGGCTGGCCCCCTCTTGTGGCGGGTAATGACCCCCACCCCACAGGGAAATTAATTGGCTAATTAAATTAATTGGGGTACATTTGGCAAAAAGTTAAATTAAAGGAAGTGATGTATGCATTTAAATGCATGGCGTCATTAACAAATGACATCATATGATGTAATGTGACATCATTTCTGACAGGGAGGGCTTTGTAAATTTTTTGTTTATATTTGTTTACATACTTTGTCACATGTGGTGGACCACCCATCTGGGTAGGTTACATCTTCACACACATGTGGCAAAGTGTTGGGAGTTTAACTGTAAATCTTTGTAAATGGACCCTGTACAGCAAAAATAAAATCTGTGGCTTGTTTAAACCCAACAAGAGGCATCTCATGTCCTTTGTGCCGGTGCAATGACATTGTGACAAAAATGAAGGCCTGTGAATAAAATTGTCATATTTTTTCCTCCTGCATAAATTTTAACACCTTTGCCTGAGAGTCAGCATAGGACGTTTTCACACACAGACATCCAAAGCCGCCTGGAGCCATTCCGGAACGGATCCTTCAGCTCATTCCGGAATGGCTCTGGTGGCGGCAACTTAATTCCTTTTTAAAAAAGGAATTACAACTCCGGCGCTGATGCCGGAGTTAGCGCTAGATGGGGCGGGGCTTGCTGCGATGTCGTGTGAACACACGAGCAAGACCCCGGACTGACGCCGGCTAGCGTTGGGGATGGCACTGGATGGGGCGGGGCTTGCTGCGACGTCGTCTGAAAAACTTTGCAAAGGAGCTGGACTGGGGCTGGACGGAGGTAGGCTAGCGTCCGCCTAAAGCCCCATGTGAAAACGCCCATAGTGTAGTGGTCTGAACATTGGACTATGAGTCTGAAGAACAGGGTTTGAATTCCAGCTTGGTCATGGAAACTCACAGAGTGATACTGGGCAAGTTACACTCTCAGATGTCAATGGCAAACCCCTGCTGAAGAAACATACCAAAGCCAACCTCATGATAGGGTAACCTTAGGGTCACCTTAAGTGAGAAATGACTTGAAGGAACACAATAACAACAACAACTGATAACAAAATTAATGGAGCTTCAAAAGCTTGCAACATGTATTTTATGTATTTAGGTTGGCTCCAAAGAGCTAGCTCCAAAATGGCTAACCCTGAATATGCTATATTTGGTGTGGCTCATTTTCTGGTAAGTGTTCATAGGGATAAATCAAAGTTGCCCCTTCCACTTTCTTTTTTGCCATAACTTATATGTTCTTCTTACAGTGGAAAATATTGATTCCCACAACTGTTATAACATCCCCCTAGCACTGTGATCATTAGAAGAATACAAGATCCTAAAAAGTGTCATGGTGGATGAGGTAGAAACCTAAATTAGAAATAGGCATTTCAGGCCATAGCTCTTTCTTATGCCAACTCTCAATGGATGTTATCACATGGGGTCTAAAGCAGACAGAACCCCGTCCCATCCCCGTCCCATTGCGGTTTTTTCCCCCGTGTGTTCACATGACGTCGCACAGAACCCCGTCCCATCCCCGTCCCATTGCGGTTCCTTTTCCCGTGTGTTCACACAACGTCACAGAGAACCCCATCCCATCCCTGTCCCAATGCGGCATCATCCCCGTTCTTTTGAATGCCAGTTTCCTGGGGAATTACATTTGCGCAACCAGAATGATACCGCAATGATGCTGCTTTCGTTCATTGCGGAATGATGCTAGTTGTGTCTGATAGCAATTTCCGTCTTGTGGGGTCTATACCGGTATAGTTCTGGATTGATTCCATACCGCTTTCTTGCCGCTTTGAGACCTGCGTGTGATAACGTCCAATGTCATGTCATGCTCAGTACTTGCTGTTGCCATGGAAATCTGGATCCCATCTGCTTCTTATCTATGTAACTAGTAAATGACACTCCCCAAACCTTCAATCTGGAAAACATGTTTGTGATCAATCTTGTCACTCAAGCCATAAAATCAACATCTTTTCTATCATCTTGATGACTGTAATTTGTTTTTCCCCTGGGAAAGGTCCAATGAATTTTCGGGAAGCTAGAAAACAATGTTGACCTAAGTGTTTCAGTGGTTATATTACCTGCCATTTGTACCATTCACTGTTACATGGGGAAAAAAGGAGACAGGGCACTGTCACTTTGAACAGAGAATCTTGTTCCTTCCCACTTTTTATGGCTTATTCCTTTGTCAGTGTACTGGGCGTTTCTTTTGATATTGTAAGGCAGGTATATGTAATTCCTCTGGTGCTCTGAAGTCTACAGTTTCTCTCTCTATATTGACCCAATCAAGTCATATTTAAAAGCCAAGTTGAAGCTGTTGATGGGTAAAGTAGGATTTGTATTTGGAGAGAGGTTCTGCTGCCAGAATAGTAGCCTGGCACTGTTACTGCTCTTGCTCCTACTCCTTCATTGGATGTATGAAGTAGATACAATAAATTGCTTCACAACTGATCCTGCCCCTGTTCCACATGAATTGCTTCAGTCAGGGGACTTCCTCATTGGTGGCATTGTATCTCAGATGATTTATTATTCTCATGATTTTTTTTTCAGGGAACATCCTAGCCAGGAATTTACTGACCTTACCATGTAAGAATTGTTTTGCTTTCTCATGCTTTGTTTGTATCTGGCCAAACGGTGTTGTCAATAGGGGACTTTAGCCCAATTCTTGATTGAATCATACAAATAAATGAAAATGGAAACGTATTAGTTTTATGAGCAGGTACCCTCACATGATTTTGCAGTCGCACAACTGAGGCTGCTGCTGCTGCTGCTGTTGTACTCTTTTCTGCATTCCCCCTTAATGTTGCTTCTATGAACTACCAAGTGTACCTATTGTTTTAGTTTGTTTTTTATATTTTAATGGAATTCTGCAGTTCTGGTTAAGTTTCTAGAAAAAGAAAGAAAAGATTTTTTTTTTAAAGTGAATCAGGCTGCTTGACACAACATGACTGCCAATCTGCAGCTGCAGAAACATTGCAGACCTCAGGAGCCCTGGGAATGCCACACAATTGGAAACTATTGAAGAGTTTTTCTCCTCAATGTAAAAGGATGATGTACTTGGTAGACCCAGTGCAGAGAAGTGGCGTGGCATGTCTCCAGATCTGGCACTACTGCTTCTCCTGCAGGTAGGCCCACTCATGTGATCAATGAGAAGAGACAGTAAAGAGACTTCCTGATAAAATGGCTAAGGTCTCTGAAGCTGCAGCAATTCAATTGGGAGAGTCGTTTTACCCTTAAGAGGAGTAGTGGCACACTGAGCAGCATATCCACGGAACTCCTGCAGGGACCTCAAAAATAGGGAACAGGCCAGCCATGCCAATATGGTGTTGACCCATATGGTGTGTGCAGACAGTGCTGCACCACTACACTGGGTTCAGTCATGTCCATGCAGCTGGCAGCATGGCTGATCTAGGGCCACCTCTGGAGCATAATGCCCCAAACTGGCCCCAGACCTATGGCTAGTATGGATAAGGCCCAAGACTAAGTAAAATATTTTTCTTATTTGCTTAGCTTCTACCATAGTGTAGAATGATATTGTAATACACCAGAATCTAATCAGAATGAGAGACATAAATGACTTCACAGCTATTAGTACTAGTGTCAAAATCAAATGACATTTTTACAGATGTATAATAAAATAGGGAATGGATCTATACTCTAAAATACTATCTTGCATGCGGTAGAACAACCCAAAGAAAGACTGTTCTTTAATTCTCTTTCCAGGATGGTGACAAAGTTCTACCAGCATACCTTGTCTATGATATTTGCTGTAAAGGAGATAAATAAGAATCCCAAGATTTTACCAAATCTCACACTCGGGTTAAACATTTATGACACCTACAACAGAGTACAGATGACCTGTCATAGCACCCTGAATCTTCTCTTCAAATCACACCATTTTTTCCTCAACTATGAATGTGATACCAATAAAAAGCTAATAGCTGTCATTGGAGCACTTGCCTCTGAAACATCATTCGACATGGCAAAAATCTTAAGTATCTACAAGATCCCACAGGTAGGCTTTATGTTTGAGAGAGTTCTCAGAATGACAAAGAGTGTGAATACCAGGGATAGAGAGCGTATTCATGAATCTTTTGGTCCTTAAAGAGAAAGGTTGGCTTTGGACCAGATCTAATTAAAATCAGATCTAATCAAAAATGCCAACTGCTACAAGAACTTGTCTCCCTGTGCTTGCATTTTCATCATTCCTTTTTCAAACTGTTAAATTTTATGCAATTACATTCTTTTCTCCTTCTTCATTCTCTCTCCTTTTAGGGTGAACTGCACATCTCAGCATTTTGTAGGATGATATCATGTAGTTAAAGTTGTGTCAAACTGCATTATATTTCTACAGTGTATATATTTCTACACTTGCATAATTTATTATATTTGTCACAATCTTGTTACCGGTATTCCTTGCTTATTTTTTCATAAATATTATTTCCTTCAAGGAGAAAAATGTTTCCTGAGCAGAAAATGCTGTTCTCAATGCAAATCAATCATATGTAAATTTTATGTAAAATGTCCCCAATTGCAGCATTTTTCCCCACAGGAAATAATATTTCCATGTGGAAATATTTTTTCAGTGTGCAATAATAATAATAATAATAATAATAATAATAATAATAATAATAATAATAATAATAATAATTTTTATTTATATCCCGCCCCTCTGCCAAGCAATCGGGGTGGCATACAACATTCAAGACATCAAAACAAATAACATCAATTCAGATCCCATCCGTCATTTCCACCTCCACCCAGCCCCCCCAAAATCAACAAACAAATTAAAAAACACTTATTAGAAATATACAATATACAATATAAAATACTGTAAGCTCTTCCCAGTCGCTCTCCGGCCACAGCTGTGTTGCTGTGCCATATTTGATTTTGTGAAGAATAACATATAAACTTCAAACTGGCACATCAGTCCAGGATTCCTCTTTTCAGGTTTGTTGATACTCAAAAAATATTTTTTAAAAAATCATTTGTTCTGTATTTCAAGTTTACTTTCCATCTTTAGTAAAAATGGATTGGGAAGGTCAACAGTATTGGCTGTTCAGCATGGCTTCTCATTTAAACAATTAATAACTAATAACTCTAGGATTAAGTTAATAGTGAAATTAAAATTTAAATCAAACTATTAACAGTAAAAAATAAAGTCATCCTTTAAGTTTCTAATTTAATTTTTAGATGATTTCAATTAGGCTGCTGCTGTACCTCAGAAATAATGCAGTTTGACACTGCTTTAACTGCCCCGGTTCCATACTATGGGATCCTGGGTTTTGTATTTTTTTTTTTTTTTGTGGCACCAGAGCTGTCTCTGATAGGAAGGCTAAATATCTCACAAAACTACAAATCCCAGGATCACGTAGCATGGACTCATGACCATTTAAGTAGTGTCAAACTATATTATTTCTGCAGTGCAGATGCAGTCTGAGTTAATAGTTATCATTATTAAAAGTCATACGCAACAGATAAAAAAAAATGAATAAAATGAATTTTCTTAACACTTGTTTTAAAACAATGTTTCAGCTCACCTATGCTTCATTTGCCCAAGCAAAGAATGAGATGAGGAAGTTCAATTCCCTTTATCAAATGGTCTCAAATGAAGTCTATATGTATGATGGGATTATCAGCCTACTTAAACATTTTGGATGGACATGGGTTGGGTTGTTTGTGGCAAATGATGACAGCGGAGAGCAGTTCTTGCAGAGGATTGAACCACTGCTTTCTGAAAATGGAATCTGTTTAGACTTCACAGAACAAATAAAAAACCGAGGCCATATTGTTTTAGAAGATGAAGCTAACTTAATGATCGATCATATTAATCACTTAATTAATTATAGGAAATCTAGAGTATTTGTTTTATATGGTGACACCTTCCTCTTTACATACATGTGGTATCACTTAAGGATAGGAGCTCAGAGGGATCAGAACAATCCGATGATGGGAAAGGTGTGGATTTTAACAGCCCGAATAGAGTTTATATTAACAGGTATCAGCCAGAAAGAAAATCTGGAAATGTTCCAAGGTGCCATTGCTTTCATGATACACTCAAACC
>CM034710.1:5662255-5686329 GCA_020142125.1 Phrynosoma platyrhinos | reverse complement strand
GTTGATTTTTTGCAGTGTGTGGCTGTGTTTTGTTCCCACCTACCTAAGCAATAAGGGGACAGACATGGTAGCAGTGGAGATCTTCTCCATTCTTGTCTCCAGTGCTGGCTTGCTATTTTGCATCTTCTCCCCCAAATGTTACATTATTATATTCAAGCCTGAGCTAAACAGTAGAGATCAGCTAATCAAGAGTTCGAATTAAAGAATTTATCAATCCAATTTAATATAAGATTTCCCAGCTGTCACAACTGGTGTCTGCCATGTCTTATGAAGCAAGATGTAAATCACCAGATGTGGAGTGAAGGAGACATTGAAGGCTGTGACATCTCCTCAGTTTCTCTGTTACCCATTATTTTTCCAAAACCCCTCCTTTATACTTTGGCTTCATGGTTGATACAATATAACTATCTAATCTTAAATATTGTATCTTCCCTTGTTCCAAAGAGTTTGATAATGCAGCACTTGATTCTGCAATAGCTAGCAAATCTCCACTAATAACCACAGAAAAATGCAGCCTTGGAATTTGTTTGTAAGTTAGTTTATTTTATATCTCACATTTCTTCCACTATGGGACACAAAGAGATTGAAAAGGATGCTTTCAGCAACAGCAACTGTCATCACCAAAACAAGAGGAACAACAGAGGAAGAAATATTTGGAGCTTCACAGGTGGTTCTATGATGCGGAAACCCCCTCCCCATGTGTTTGTTTTTCTTTATAGCCATTCCAGGCTGCATCTACACTGCAAGTACAATCCAATGTGACACCAGTTTAACTGCCATGGCTCAATGCTATGGAATTCTGTAGCACCAGAGTTCTCTGACAGAGAAGATTAAATGTCTCACAAAATGACAATTCTTTCATTTCTCAGCACATATGGTCAAATGGTGGCAAGCTAGTGTTGTTGTCTTGGGTCTGGGTAGCTCCTCCTTGGTACTGGGGAAGGGGATAGTCTGGGAACCCATCTATTTTATTGTTTACTACACTTTTCCCCTCTCTGCTGATCATCTTAACAGCTAAATAATGTAGCCGATAGGTTTTCCTCCCAGTCTGTGTCTACCTTATTTTTTATTGTAAAATGCACAGAAATAGACTTTCAGCAAAAGGGGAATGCCTTAATTAGGCAAAATAATAACAATAATAATAATAATAATAATAATAATAATAAAGTGTTAATAAATGTGCACATTCAAGAAAATGCATGAGAATGAGCACATACCTCTATGTGTGAAATCCATGTAGCACTCAGAGAAGCACCAAAGCAAAGCTGAGGGGTTTTTAATTTCCCTATTGTAGGTGGCTCCCCATTTGTCCTAGCCTACTCCAAGCTGGACATTAACTTGGACATGATATAATCTATCCAAAGCACAGAAAACTAATCCCACCTTTGGTAGCTGATTTCCAGGGTTCAGATCTTTGGATAGTTCCTTTAAAGTTTAAATTAATTTATCTGGAGTAGATTCACTGTCTACTGCCATGAGAGTGTCCTGCCACAATTGCCTACAAGGAAGTATGTATAGGACAGAAGGTTAATTGACATTTCTTTCAGATGACTCTTTTAGGAACCATGAATTGACTTGTCCTAATATACATCTTTCTATTGCACTAACAAATTCTGATTCCCATAATCTCTGTAACATTAGAAAATGTGATGGTCTTCCCAAGAGCTTAAGACCACAAAGGAAGTCTGGATTTATCAGATCAGAGGCCTAGCTACCCTGATATTTTCCTTTTGGAAGCTGCCTACCAGATGTCCTGATGAAAAGCACACATCATCAGCATGATACGATTTCATTTCAGGGTCAGCATTTCCTGTATGTAACCTAGAACCCATCTATTCCCTTTCCTCCTATGAGAAAAGAAAACATCTGAACTTTTTTCCTGAAAAAATAATGTGATCAATTTTCAAGCACAGAAATTATACCATCCAGTAATCACCATAATTTGTTCTCTCATGACAATGATCCCATCATTTCTTTGAAGAATACAAAACAATTTTGAAGCAACTATTCAAGTAATTTCAGCAACACTTCCATTTGGATCAATAGTGGGACATGGACAAGAAGCAACTATTTCTTCCCATTTTATATAGAAGGCTTCATTAGGGCACTGGCAACTTCCCTTAGCTTTGTGAACCAAGCTTCTATCCTGGCTTTGCTTTAGAAAAGGCTTGTGAATTCTCTCTGTTATGAAGTGCATGCATAACTGCCTTCAAGTCACCTGTAGATTTAAGGTGACCTCGTGAATTTCATAGGGTTTTCTTAAGCAAGAAATACAAGTGATTTTCCCTGAAATATAGCCTGCAGTACCTGGTGTTCATTGATGGTCACCCATCCAAGTACTAGCCAGGACTGACTCTGCTTAGCCTTGAAGATCAGACAGGATGAGGTGTTCTTAGAGTACATAAATAGTAGCCCAACCAGGTACTGGCCATGTTAGCATCCTTAAGTGAGGCTCTAGGAGGATGCAGGAAGAATATGTTCTTGCAAAAACCCTGTCTACTGAAACACTGGGCTGGCATATTACTGTTCTTGCTTCTAATTCTTCATTGGGTGTATGAAGTAGATACGATGAAATGGTTTCCAGCTCCCCCTGCCCTTCTTCCGATGGAGCTGTCTCAATCAGGGGACTACCTGGTTGGTGGGCTTTTCTCTCAGTTTATTTATTATTCACATAGATTTTCTTTTAAAGAATATCCTTGGCTGGAATTCTCTGATTATACCAAGTAAGGCATCCTTTCTTCTTCTTCCCTGAACCATATGAATTTGGCTTCACCATAAATGATAAGTACTGTAATGATAAACCTTTGGTTGATCATAATGCTATGTATGATAATGCATCTTGGGCAGATTTAAACTTTGTTCATCATGACCTATTTCTTGTCAGCTATTCATAGCTTTAGGGACTCTGCCCTGCTTATAAAACACACTATTAACCCCCCCCCAATATTGAGAGATATTAGTCACAGCTGTGTGCTTTTCCCTGTTTAGAGGAAGCATGCTTTGCTTTTCCTGACCATGTATTTGAATAGGGGTAACTGCTTTATGGTATAATAACTTGCTTTCTGTTAAAAGGTTAATAAGATGACAGACCATAATTATTTTCATGACTAAATGGCTTTGGAGAGATATGATCTTTTTTAAAAAAGACAGCCAAAGACAGAAGGTTAAAGGGAGAGAGGAGAAAAAAAAGAGATCAGAGTGACAGATAAAAATAAGTATAACAAGTCTTCGTACTATAGAACTGATTCAGAAGACTTCAGCAATGACATTGAATTGATAGTGTCTGGGGTTGAGAAAGACACAACCTAGCTGGATGTGTTTCTCTTAAGTTGCTTTATTTCATGATAGCTCACATGATTATCATACTCTTTCACTTGTGTGTGTGTGTGTGTGTGTGTCTTTGTTTTGATCTATATTTTGGCCTATGTTTATATCTATTCAGAAGAGTTTTTCTTTTGGCATTCAACTTCAATAAACTTTCTACCATCTTATTGGAAATTTTATGCTGTCTCCTTTTTTGATACCCACACCATAGTTGAAAGAAAATAGAAAATTTAATCCAATAACATCTAAAATCCACAAAACAACTATACCAACCAAAATGCACAAAATACATGATGCAAACTTTTGAAGCTCCACTGGCTTCTTCATCAGGCAAAGGTGCTAAAAATCAAACAGGAGAAAGGGGGTGAAAGTCAATGTTGGAGTCATAGGTCTGCATTTTGTCAAGATCTTGTTATATTTGTTCCCAGTTAAGATGACATGATAGATGCATCACTGTGTTGTGGATTCTGGATGCTATTGTACTTTGCTGAATGGCCAACATGGCTACTTCTGGATATGTTTTACAGAATTTAGTTTTGCTTGACTTTCTTAAATATATAACTGTCTTCAGGAAGGATATGGCTGGCTGGAACAATGAATAAGGGTACTATGCTAGGACCTACAGTGGGCCCTTGACATCTGCTGGGTTTGGTATCAGGACTCCTGTGGGTATAAAAATTTGTGGATGCTCAAGTCCCATTATATACAATGGCATATTAAGATGGGGTCCCTTATATAAAATGAAAAAAAATCAATATTTGCTTTTTACATTTTAAAAAAAATCAAGCTGTGGATGGTTGAATCCATGGATGCAGAATTCATGGCTACAGAGGGCTGGGTGATATATTATACAGCAAAAACTTGTTGCAAAACCCACTTGTTCCTCCAGATTATAAATGTTAATGCCAAAAAAGTGTACTAAACTGGAATTTCACAGTTACTTAGCAGTTTTGATTTGTTTTAAAATAGGCATGTCAGTGATCTAGAAACAGAACAAAACTCAGCAGAACATTTTTGTTGAGAATATTGTAATGCATAACATCACAACTGGATATATGCCTTTATTGGAATAAAATTTTCATTAGACGTCTTACAGCAGAACAAGATTCTGAACAGATTTTTTGAACCCAGCTCCCATCAGTCACACTCAGCAGGTGTCCAACAATGATGGTCCATAGATGCCAACATATCCAGAGGACCACAGATTCCCCACTTTTTCTCAAAAGTCATTTTGACATTGGATAAAGCATTTTTAATTTGAAGAATGTTGAAAGGCAATAATGATTTCTAGAGCTAGGTGAAAATTCAAACAGCCAAGTGCCTGCCCTCAAGGTAGTGACTTAGCAAAGTGGCTGTGCCTGAATATTCACCAGATTCAGAATAGAAAGTATGAAGGGAAATAATCTATATATTTCAGTTAAGAAAAGTAAATGTACACATTTTCCTTTTTGATAACACCTTTCTTTCCAGTGCTGTGTTATATCAGCAATCAGGATTAAAGGAAGAGAAAACTGTGTGAGTTCTGTGAGTTCTTGCAATCATGGAATTAAATAAAGTGAAGCATAGAACTCCTTGTACCTAAACAGTATATAATCTTATTTGCAGTGTCTTGACAAAGTTTTACCAGCACATTTTGTCCTTGGTTTTTGCTGTGAAGGAAATCAATGAGAACCCTAAGATCTTACCAAATCTCACCCTTGGGTTTCATATTTATGACAACTATAACAACGCACAGATGACCTATCACACCAGCCTGAAGCTTCTCTTCAAATCACACAGTTTTCTCCCTAACTATCAATGTGATACCAGAAAAGACCTAATAGCTATCATTGGAGCACTTGCCTCAGAAGCATCTTACCATATGGCAAAAATCTTAAGCCTCTACAAAATTCCACAGGTAGGATTGTTGCTTGGAAGTTTTGATTGTTGTTCTTGTATGCCTTCAAGTCATTTTATTTTATGGCAACACTAAAGTAAACCTGTCACAGGATTTTCTTGGCAAGATTTCTTCAGCGGTGTTTCCCCCTTGCCTTCCTGGAAGGCTGAGAGAATGTGACTAGTCCAAGGTAACCCAGCGGATTTTCATAAGTGAGCAAGGATTAAAACCATGGTCTCCATTGTCATAGTCCAACACCCAAACTGCTATACCATGCTGGGTGTGAAATATTTGATAGATTCATCTGTCTCCAGTAGTTGCTTTTCTGGTAGTGCTGAAAAAGTTCAAGACAGAGAGATTGGAAAACATATGTATTGTCTGATAGTTGAAGCACATCATATGAAAATTAATAGAAAACATGGTGTAATTGGTCTTGGTGTGAGAGTTCTTCAAGTGTTTTGTGGATGGAATAAACACTTTAGCCAAAATCTGGACTTATTACTGTAGCTGCCTATAAAACAATCTTTGCCTTAGATTCCTCAAATGTATTGGTAAATTCAGTTTGATGGTTCTTTAAATGTTCAATATACACTGTTGGTAGGCCAGTGAGGCATGTTGTTCCAACAAAGATGTAGTTATGCATTGAATTTGCTTGCTGTGTTTCCTGTATAATTTAAATAATCATTTAAACTATTCTCAAGTAATGCAATCAAATATATACACCACACAGTATTTAACATTTAATAAATTTGGTCTTTAATTTCTGCATCTACTGTGATCATTCCATGGTTTAGTAATAGCAGAAATCAAAGCCTTTGAGGGCTGTATCCACACTGCAGAAATAATCCAGGTTGACACCACTTTAACTGCCATGGCTAAAAAAGGTAAAGGTAAAGGTAGTCCCTTGACATGAATGTCTAGTCATAACCAACTGTAGGGGATGGTGCTCATCTCTGTTACTAAGTCAAAGTGCCAACATTGTCTGAGGACTGCTCTGGTGGTCATGTGGCCAGCATGACTGCACCGAACGCTGTTACCTTCCCACTGAGAAGTGGTACCTATTTATCTACTTGCATTTACATGCTTTCAAGCTGCTAGGTTGGCAGAAGCTGGGACTAGTGACAGGAACTCATCCCATCATGCAGCACTTGGGCCTCGAACTGCCAATCTTCTAATCTTCTGATCATCAGAATTGGCGTCTTAACCACTAAGTCACTGCCTCCCAGTTGCCATGGCTTAATGCCATGGAATTCTGGGAATTGTGGTTTTGTGAGACATTTAGCCTTCTCATCAGAGGGCTCTGGTGCCACAACAAACTACTATTCTAATGACTCCATAGCACTGAGTGAAAGCAGTTAAAATGCTGTCAACCTGGATTATTTCTACAGTGTAAATGCAGCAAAAGGATCTGTTTCATTCTTTTATTATTTTCCTCATTGTTACTCTGAGGGAAATATAATCGTCCTTACAATTTTACTTTATTATCAAAAACCACTTCATATTGTGTTGAGAAATGAGTAAATAAAAAGATAGGTTTTTCTATTGATACAGTTGTCATGGGTGAATAATGATTATAGGTTAATCTCTTCCCTCAAATGAATGTAATATTAAGCATAGTTTAGATGTATTTGATAAATTTGAAACATCTATGGAATAAATTTATTCACATTTTTTTAAAAACCCTTTCAGATCACATATGGTTCTTTTGCTCGAGCAGAGAGTGAAATGATTCAGCTCTCTTCTTTTTACTGCATGGTCTCAAGTGAAACCCATCAGTATAGGGGGATTGTCAGTTTGCTTAAGCACTTTGGATGGACATGGGTTGGACTTTTCGTGGTGGATGATGACAGTGGAGAACATTTCTTGAAGGCTCTGGAGCCATTGTTTTCTGAAAGTGGAATTTGTTCTGACTTCACTCAACGTATCCAAAACCAAGGTCATTTTCGTTACTTCAATAAAGTGAACCAAATAATGCATAATATTAATCAGTATATTAATGATAGAAAATCCAGAATATTTGTCATCTATGGTGATATTTTTTCCATTATATCATTGTGGTTTTTCATGGATTTAGAATCTGCTGAAAATAAAACTGAAACCCTTGTTGGAAAGGTTTGGGTTATAACAGGTCACACTGATTTTGCATTAACAAGCCTTGATCGGGACAAGGATTTACAATTGTTCCAGGGTGCCATTTCCTTCATGGTTCATTCCAATGAATTTCCAGGCTTCCAGGACTTTCTTCAGACAATAAAACCAAAGTGGACACAAGCAGATGATTTTCTCAAGAGGTTCTGGGAGGAAGCATTTGACTGTTCAGTCTCAGATTCCAGGGTGACATTCAAGATATCTGGAACATGCAGTGGAGAGGAAAGACTGGAGAGTCTTACTGGTCCTTTTTTTGAGATGCACATGACTGGGCACAGTTACAGTATTTATAATGCTATCTATACTGTAGCCCATGCTTTACATGCATTCTATTCATCTAGGTCCAATCCAAGAGCAATTGTGGGAGGCAAAAAAGGTAAACTTCAAAATCTGCACCCATGGCAGGTAAGGTGTCCCCAAGTAAATGTACCTATGAACAGATTAGCAGAAAGTAAAACAAATTATGTATATCTGGGGATGAGAAACTTCAAAAACAATCAAACAAACAAAACAGGACAATTAAAAATATCAGCAGGGATTCTCTTCAGTTTCTATCTGTCAAAGTAGAGTTTTGGTATTTGTAATGATGAATTTTGATCAGATTCTGGTAATTATGTAGCATTTGTAAATTGCATGAATTGCTCAGCAAAACTATGCTCTGCAAAACTATCAATCTGCTCTAAACTGCCCATATGTTTTGTTTCACAAGGTGAAGATTACTCTGATACTGACTGGAAGGGTGTTTTGCATTGGCCATCCTCTGGGTCAGGTTGGAGCTTTCCATGAGCAGGTTCCAGCTTGAAGTCTTACAGTGATTGTGAGACTATAAGTGAGAACTGGTGCAAATCTTGCACCAGATGTTGGGGGAAGTCTAGCAGGACTCAAAATTCTGCAGAACTTCAAACAAGGTCTAGCAGGCTTAAATAAACTTGTGCTGTGGCAGTTGGCCATTTTCAGCTGCAGAAACCTTCATACCCAAATGAAGGAAATGTCAGTGAAAAGCACTGTGCTGCTTGCTTGCACTGGGAATTTATCCACAGCAGCCTCTGTCAATGGGTATTATAAATTCTGCAAATACCCTTTCTGGATTGGAGCTGCTTCAATGGCTGCCTCCATGGGCTTTCAGCTGGACACCATGAAACAAATTGGTTGTTGGAGGTCTTCTGCATATCACAGATATGTTTGGAGATTACGTTTTTAATTGTTTATTTTTCTGATCCCTGCCCTTGGCCATCAAGAGTTTGAGTACTACTTTGTGGCCATAGCATGATCTATTGAGCTGCCCAGAAAGCAAGAACAAACCATTTTGATACTCACTTGGGCCTTGGTGAAATTGCCTGCTTCCATTGGAGGGGCAAGAGGGGTCTTCGTTGGCACGGCCTATTGCAGTTATTGTTTAAGGAGCACTGAGGGCATCCTCATCACATGTTAGTGGTTTACCTTAGGGGCAACGACCTTGGTTTGTTAAAGGGAAAGGCATGTCTTCTGCAGGTGCTACATGATTTCCATCTTATTAAACAGTCATGGCCACTTGTTCAAATTGTTTGGTCAGCAATGCTCAAATTGTTTGGTCAGCAATGCTCCCATGACATAAGTGAAAGTGCGGTGGCGACCCTATAGCCATTGATACTGCCCAAAGACGGGCTAATAGGGAAATTCCAAAGGATCTCGAAGCTGGTCCAGGCCATTATCTACCCCACCCCATTATCTACCCCACCCCAAAGGCCAGAGCTTTACAGGACTGATGGTGTTCATCTTTCTGAAACTGGTAATGCCATTTTCTTAATGAATCTGCAACAAGATGTTAAGGAGGTGCTCAATTCCAAGGTGGGAGATAGGGGCTAAGCAGATGCTTGCCCCATATCTGTGGCATAACTAATTGAATTATATTTCGTCGAGCACCTTGGACACCATTTGGGTGGAATGGAGCCACATCTTTAGGCCTTGCGACCTGGGGGGTGGCAGAAAGAAATTGCCCTTAGGTCTGGCTGGAAGGTAACCCCCCTCTTTAATCTTTGCAGATTGGGAGAGGGATTTTCTAGTTAGACTTCCTGATGTGGGCTGGCCAACAAATAACCCAGCTTTTGGGTTATCATTGAGGGCTCAGGTGTTGTTGTACAAATAAGTAGCAGAGGTGGTCTGGAGAAAGACACTGGCTGCAGCTTCTTCTACACTTGATTGTTCTTTTGAATTAGTTACAGTTCCATTAAGAAATTAATAAATAGGTCAATTAATAAATGGCCCTGTTTTCATTATTATTATTTCTGGGTTTGGGTGGCAATGTCTTCAAATGACCGTCTATTAAATCTAGAGGGTAAGTTCCTTTACCACAGCAAACACTTCATGACTTGGTATGATGCAGCAAAACTACTTCTCAAGATCCTGAGGGATCTGTAGATGCAACACATTGTCACATTGAAAGAGCTCTGGTATCATCAAGGACTTTTCAGCTCCCCAGAGTTTGAAAAGGCTAGTTGGTGCAGATCTCCACATATGACAGTATCAGTCATATGGAAATAGTAAATTTTCATCTGATTGCCATGGAAGAAACAATTTCCAGGTTTCAGCTTCTGTAAGAGTTGTTTCCATACAGGAATTTATTGGATCCAGCTTTAGGCATGCTTAGAGAAGGTTCACTGAAATCAGTAGCATCAAAGTTAGGACAAATTTCTCCCAGTGATTTCCTTGGAACTGTTCTATATGAAATTAAAACCATGCATAATCAAGGAGAGGTGTTTTCAATAAATTTAAGTAGAAATGATGTGTGTATTTTTGTTTCTTTCTCTTTCCTCTCTCAAGTAGCTCCACCTGTTTCTTCAAGGCATTTCATTTAACAATTCTGCTGGAGAAAGATTGTCTTTCAATGATAACAGAGAAATGGAAACAGGATTCGATATAATGAACATGGTTACATTTGTAAATAAGTCTTTTTTGAATGTGAAGGTTGGGCAAGTAGATCCCAATGGTCCTGAAGAGAAAGAATTTGAAATTAATGACAGCATGATTACTTGGCATAGGAACTTTAACCAGGTGTGATTCTCAGAGTGCATCTAATGAGTAAACCAAGATGAGGCTAATTGATTTAGAAGCCATATACAGAACCTTCCTGCATCTAATAAACTATCCTATCCTCTGTGATTAGATTCAATAATGAAGCTGAGCAATTAGATCATATTCAAAAGATAAAGAAAAATGGAACATTAATGTTTGAAATATATAAATTCCTCTTACTAGTTCCTTCTACTCTTTGTACACTAATGATAAAATGAAGATTTCTAATCTCTGCCATCCTAAAATTGTCTTCCTCTTTATGGATAGATCCTGCCACTTTCTGTCTGCAGTGACTCCTGTCAGCCTGGTTACCAGAAGAGAAAGAAGGAAGGGGAGAAATTTTGCTGCTATGATTGTGATTTATGTCCAGAAGGAAAGATTTCCAATCAAACAGGTGGGTGATGGAGTTATTTGAGAAAATGGGATTAAGGTACAACAATGTTTAGGAAGTGGTGTGTTCCATGGATGTTAACGCAATTACTTAGTAGGAATCAGATTTTGATTTGCCTCATACTTATACTTCCAAACATGTTTGAGAGTGGTAACAGGTTCATTGTAATTATTCCAGTCTTTAAGATGGATGGTGATATGGAGAAAGTGATCAGAGGATAGGGTTGGTAATGGGGAGTAGGTTGAAGGCTTTTCTTCTGTAATGATCTTGATTGAGACATCTGTTTCCACAAAGCTGTTTATAAAGAATCATGATTGTTATCCCATTTTGTCATAAATCCCCTACAAAAACAGATGAAGACAGCCACAAGAGATAAGTGATAAGGATGAATGCAGGGGATAATTGTGAATAATTTGGATCTGGGAAATGTTCACATTATAAAAAATATTGTGAAGTGTCAAGTTTCAGAGCATTTTGAGCTACTGTGGTGCCACAGGAATAGCTAATAGTTGGTCAGCAGCATAAAAATATGCTTATTACAAAATGATAATCGAATAAAATTCCTCAAGAAATCCAATCACATCTTATTTGTATCAAGCCCATGGTCATTGCAATTTTAATACAATTGGTGTAATACAAACAAACAAAAATGTCCAGCATTTCAGTTTGTGAAGTTTACAATGGCTTTATCTTGACATCAGCCCAGAATTGGACCCCAAAGAACAGTTTGTTTTGATGTTCATAGAAACATAGAGTTGCAGGAAACCACTAGGGCCATTCAGTCCTTCCCTCTGTCATATTAAAAGTTTAAAGCACCATGAGGAGGGGGGGCTTACAATGTTTTGTTAAAAAAATCCTTATAAATATAATAATGGGGGAAGCTGTCTGATTTCTTCTTTCCTGTGGGTAGAAATATGCTTATTTTATTAGAAAATATAATAGATAAATCAGATGCCCAAGAAGCTGGGTGGGCGGATGGGAAGAGATTCTCCTAAGTAAGTTCTGAAATATGTAGTGACACAACAGCAGTAACTGCAATTTAGAAGCTGGTTATGGAATTCATCTACAGTTTATATATGACTTGCCATTGTGATAGCTACTTTTTCCCTTTCTTACTTTCTTTTTTTTAGATGTGGAAGACTGTTTCCAATGCCCGGATGGCCAGTTTCCAAGCAAAAGACAAGACAGATGCAACTCTAAAGCCATAAGTTTTCTGTCCCATGAAGAAACATTAGGGAAAGGTTTAGCTTGCTCTGCTGTCTTTTTCTGCCATATCACAGGCTTTGTGCTTGCGACATTTATCAAGCACAGAGAAACTCCACTAGTCAAAGCTAATAATCAGAAGCTCACTTACACTCTGCTCATTTCCCTCCTGTTTTGCTTTCTCTCTTCTTTCTTATTCCTTGGTAAGCCAGGGAAACTAACTTGTCTACTCAGACAACCAGTATTTGGCACCATCTTCTCAGTGGCTATTTCTTGTGTCTTGGCCAAAACCATTACTGTGATTGTTGCTTTCATGGCTACCAAGCCAGGGTCCAGAATGAGGAAATGGGTGGGGAGAAGACTGGCTACTTTCATTGTCCTTTCGGGATCTCTTACTCAAGCTGGCCTCTGTACTGTATGGCTCATGACTTCACCACCATTCCCAGATTTAGACTTGGTTTCTGTTGTTGGAGAAATCATTGTGCAATGCAATGAGGGGTCTATAGGCATGTTTTATCTTGTTCTGGGTTTCCTGCTACTTCTGTCTATCATCAGCTTGACTGTGGCTTTCCTAGCCAGAAAGTTGCCAGATAGTTTTAATGAAGCCAAGTTCATTACCTTCAGCATGATGATATTTTGTAGTGTCTGGTTGTTTTTTGTTCCAACCTACTTGAGTAGCAAAGGGAAGTACATGGTAGCTGTGGAGATTTTCTCAATCTTGGCCTCAAGTGCTGGCTTGCTATGCTGTATGTTTTCACCCAAATGTTATATTATTCTTTTCAAATCAGAACTGAACTGTAGGGAACAACTAATAAAGAAGAAGAATTAAAACATTAATCTATTCAATTAAATGGTGCCATGATTGTGTAGTGGTGCCAATGGAGCTGTTGTGGTAGTGGGCGGATAACCAAAGATAGAGTCAAGGTTTATACAAAAATAGAACCAAATGGACCAGAGGTCTAGTCTGATCATCATGTGGGGAAGGAAACTATATCAAATTTGCTACATATTCTGCTCCTTTACTTGTTTAAGTACACTGATGCATTCCAGTTGCCTAAATCAACATATCACATCTTCTCTTTTTAAAATGGATTAGGAGCTTGTTCAAAAGGGCTGTGTGATACCATAGTTGGTTGTGTGGTGCTAAGAAGGTTTGCACAACTAAATTTCTCCAATGATATATCCCAATCCTTGAAAAAGTTTAGTCCCAGCATAATATCCCTTTACAATAGATATATAGGTGGGGGTAGGAAGGAAGGGAAGAGAGAAGGAAATGTAAGAGAAATTGTTTGGAGTGGGGGAAATTTCTGTGCTTGCAGCACAGTCTCTGCCTTCTCCTGTTAGGCCAGGAGTGAGAATGTCAGGAGGATCTAAGGAAAAATGTTCACCCTAGGATTCTGAAATGGACTTCATGCCCTAATTTTACAAATTAAATTCTTTTTTTTAAATAATGCTTATTAAATTTAAAGTATAACATACCACAAAAAACCCAACACTAAATGATTAAAACTATATAAAGCAAAAAATAAAATAAAATAAAATAAAAAAATCCTAGTATTAAAACAGTCAAACATAATACTATATAAAACTACAAATGAAAACTAATTCTCTAACAATCTAAAAATACCACCCCCTTAAGATATTAAACCAAATAATTACATAAGCTAACTTAAGGTAAACTAGCAATTGCATAACTAAAATTGTGTTCCCACCTTCTCATCTTCTATGTTTAAAGACTTTTAAAAAATGAAACAAACTTCTCTATAATATTTTTCTACATCAAATCCAATTGTGTTCAAATAATAAAACAAAAACATTTCAGACATCTCAGACTGCAAGCATATTGTTTTCTTTGGCGTTGTCTGCACTGGCAAAATAAAGTGGTTTCAAACTGACTTGAAGTCTAGCTGTTCAGACAATGTACGGGGCAGGTGGAAACTGATGCAAAACCATACTTCATGGCAAAAAAAAAAGCAAAAAGAAGCTCTGATACTTCACTTTAACATGGAAATGTGCATGATTGCACTGTCATATAAACAGCATGGTATGTGTTGGAATATGGGAAGGTTGAGGCAGGGCATGGAGGAAGTCTGGAGCATTCACTCTGGGACTGGTGAGACACAGCTACTGGTGCCATTCCTCACCATACAGGTTTTCCTTTTGATCTACAGCCCCATCAAGCTGTCACACACCCCATAATGAGAAAGTATGACAAACATGGCAGGTTTCCAATAATGCATGGATGTAATTGAAACATATATGATCCAACAGAGGGGTATGGAGTGATGAAGGAAAGGGGGCATGTATGGGGGTCCTCCATGATTGTGTTTTGCCAATGTGTCACTGGGTATACTAATGCACTGTACCAGCTGATATTCATAATACTTTATATAAAAATAGTAAGTTTTCCAGAGGAAAAATCCTGTTCACGCCCCACAGAACACAGCAGGGTTTCTTTGTGTACCCAAGTAGAAGTATATTTTTGTTACTAGTAATTACTTGAACTACTTGAATCAGAAAAAAAAGAAGCTTACAATAGGCCCTTGATATCTGCTAGGGTTTCATTCCAGAATTGCCTGTGGATGCTCAGGTCCCATTAAATACAATGACATAGTAAAATGGTGTTCCTTATATAATGGGACAATGGCTTTCTATTACTGTTGCTTTCTTTCCTATTTACCGTTCCTTATCAAACAAATTTTTATAAGCAAATATTTTTTTAGTTTCCCTTTTGAATTTAGTTTTTAAACATTTCATACTGGGTTGATATCTAAGATAAGCATATTTACAAGAATTCATGCAAAAATAGTTTACATTATAACCAACATGCAGACTTGGGTCAGCTGGCAGGAGGATTCTTCCAGCAACAAAGCAAGGCTCAGTTGCTTCATAAGGAAATTCAGTATCAGGACAAGAAGCAACATCTTTGATGGTCCCATAAACTCCATCATCCCCATCTCAATTTGGGCCTGAAAGACTAAGGCAAAGCAAGTTCACATGGGGAATAAACTGTAAGCAAAAACAATTGATAACATTATACTGCATCTTTTCTCATCATGGCAAAAATCTATTGAAGCAGTAGCTATGGCTTCCAATTTCCTGGTTTCCTGAAGTTTGAATCAATGTGATATACTGGGGATGCAGACAGGAGGCCCTGGGCTGCCCCAGGAAGAGAAGGATCAAGGCCAAAGTTGCTGGATGCCTTGGCCCTGATCCTTCCTTTTGCCAGGCCGGAAAAGAGCAGCAAAATGCCGCTCCTTTCAGAGCCGACAAAAAGGGTGCCCTAAGAGCTGGTGCACAGCTCTTTAGGGCCCCTTCTGGTGCAGTGTGTCAAAAGGCTGCACTGGAAAGACATCCTGACACTGTGCGCCGTGCGTAACAGTGCACTGTGTTAGGACATCTTCAGGGAGGGGTTGAGGTGGCCGGTGTGCAGCTGCCCCTCCCCATCTCTGCCTCCTTAGGATGGCCACAGGGGCCCATCTGTAGAGGCCCATAGCCTTAATGCTGGTCTCCAGTTGGCATAATTTTTTGATATTGCCATATCTGAACTTTGGGTTCTTCTTCTTTTTTTTTTTTTTTTTTTTTGGTTATGGGATGAAGTACTTTTACAGAATGCTTTTTGTTTTCTGTACTTCCTTGTACATTTCTGTCACTCCACAAATAATGAAAAATAATATCTGCAGTAATGAAGAATATGCTGGTGGATACGTGCATGCATGACATTCTGCATTCTTCCATGTCTCTTGTTTAATCTCACATAATCTATCTCATCATAAATATTCATTGGTTTTATAGATAGGTCATGCCAATTTCAGTCTGCAGTTTTTCCTGTCATCCTGGTTATTGGAAAGCAAAGAAAGAAGGGGAAATTTTTTGCTGCTTTGATTGTGCTCCATGTCCAGAAGAGAAGATTTCCAATGGATCAAGTAGGTGGCAATTAATCATAAATGTGTATATAAATCAATATTCTGGAAGTGGCAGATTGCACAGTGTTTAAGTAACAACAATTATTTATAACATTATTTACCTGATAATTTCACAGTAATTTCACACTTTATTTGTTTATTTATTTGATTTATATCCTGCTTTCAACCCCTCAAAATGGCACTCAAAGTGGCTTACAGTACACTGGTTAGGAGATTGTACCAAAGTGATAGTAATTAGTCAACTTTTTTTTATCTAGAATGTAAAGCCAGAGACAAAAATAAGTGTCTGTGGCAAATCTCAAACTGACAAAAATTTATGTGATATACATGCATGTTCACTGTGATAGCTCTATCTTCTTTTCCCTCAGATGCAGAAGATTGTTTTCAGTGCTCAGAAGACCACTATTCAAGCAAGGATCAAGATGAATGCATCCCTAAAGTTATAAGCTTTTTGTCCTATGATGGACCTTTAGGGGAAAGTTTATCAACAGTTACTCTTTTTTTCTTTTTAAGCACTATCTTTGTGTTTGGAACTTTCCTTAAGTACAGACACACCACTATAGTCAAAGCCAATAACCAGCAAATCACCTACAGTCTCCTTGTATCCCTTCTGTTCTGCTTTTTTTCTTTATTCCTGTTCCTTGGTCAACCTGGAAAACTGACCTGCCTTTTCCAACATCCATGTTTTTGTATTGTCTTCTCTGTCGCTGTTTCTTGTGTGTTGGCCAAAACCATCACAGTAGTTGTAGCATTTGTGTCTACAAGCCAGGATCCAGTAAGAGGATGTGGGTAGGGAATCTAGCTATCTACATTGTCTTTTCTGGCGTCATTTGTCAAGCTGGTATTTGTGCTATGTGGCTGGGAACTTCTCCCCCATTCCCAGATTTAGACATGCACTCAATGGCCAAATAAATAGTTGTACAATGTAATGCAAGTTCAAGTGTCATGTTTTATCTTGCCCTGGATTACATGGGATTTCTATTCATCATCAGTTTCTTTGTGGCTTTCCAAGCCAAGAGGTTGCCAGACTCTTTTAATGAAACCAGGTTTATCACCTTCAGCATGTTGATTTTCTGCAATGTTTGATTGTCTTTTGTTCCAACCTACCTGAGCACCAAAGGGAAATATATGGTAGCTGTGGAGATCTTCTCTATTTTAGGGGCTGTACAGATTGCCTGAAAGGGGTGGTGGAAAGCTGCCCCTTTGCTCACCGGATTGGGGCTGCAGGAGCTGCAGACCACAGCCCCAATCTGGTGCTTTGCCATTCTAAAAAGAGCTGGAAAAATGCTGCTCCTTTTTTAGAGTGGCAAAAAGCTGCCCTTGCTGATGCAGTGACACTTTTTGGTGCTTCTTTTGGTGTGTGGCATGTAGTTGTCATACCACCAGAGGGCACAACATTGCCCACCATCTGGTTGAGCATGCGGCGTGATGGCAGCTTGGGGTGGAGTTGGGGCATTTTTAAATAACAATGGCTTTAAGCTTGTTCAGTAGTCACAGGATCAAAAACTGTTACATTTCCTTGGCTGCTGAGTTCTGAAGACAACAAATCTCTAAGCCAGGGGCTTGCAACCTACGGCCCGCGGGCCGATTCTAGCCCAGGTCCTGGTACTTACCAGCCCAGGCGGACCCCTGCCACCGCTGCTGTGTGTTATTGCCGCCACACAGCTGCGCACACCGCGACCACCAATTTGATTTCCAAAATGGCGGCCACGACTCGTTTGCACATGCACAGTACTCCTGCGCATGCGCAAATATGTTGCAGCTGCCATTTTGGAGAACAAAATGGCGGCTGCGACATGCGTGGAGGCGGCGGTGGCAGCACGCACAGGGGGGTCACGCACGGCGGTGGGGAGTGCACGCGCCGCCATTCTCCCCCTCAGCCCAGCAGAGGGGAGGACTTCAGGGGACTGGCCCCCGGCTCAAAAAGGTTGCCTCCCCCTGCTCTAAGCACAATGACACAGGGATGTTTGCTTGCCTTAATATCATGTTTCAAAGCTGTTGAAGTCAAGATGAATACAGACATCTCTGCCTAAATTATTGTTATAGGGTCTATTTACACACTAATGGTACTATTTTTTTAAAAAAAATAGAAGTGTGCATTTGTGTGTGTAGGTATGCATGATTGTGTATGTTTATGTGTGCTCACATAAGCCTGTATTTCTATCTACATGGGCAGATTAGCTCCTTGCAACAACCTATTGCATACATCTTTATATTAAATGTTTGGTCCATGTTCTGCAATGCCAGCATTAAAATTTTGTTCATTCTGGTTAGAACATCTGCTTTCTAGTTGTATCTCTTTAGGAAAAAAAGGGGCCCTGAGGGATGCTCAGAGCTCCCTTCATTCTTCTTCCAAATGTGCTTTTATGAGTTCTTCATTGCAATAATGGTTGAAAGCTTTCTTGAGCCAGGCTTTATTCTGTGTGTAAATCTATGAGTTCCACCCCTTTTATTTCAGTTTTATCCAGGACTGCTCAGAATATGCAAAACTCTATAGTTACCTTTTAAAAGTCTGGTTTTACGATTCTTGCTTGCATCAGGCTGCTTTACTTCAGCCATCACCAGTTCCTCAACCTTTCCGTTCTTCTGTTTACGATGCTGTGGTTGTTCTACTCTGTCACTTTCCTAGTAGGGTTTTCTTGTGAGTTTTAAAGATAATTCGGATTATCTTTGATTCTATTGATTTTTTAAAAAGCCTATAGCATTGTGGGTATATATAATTTCATTCAATAACATAAATGCAAAATGAACATTTTGTTCAAAGGGCTTTTATTTACAAATATTTTCATGCTTATGGCTCCTTTTTTCTTTCTCTCTTTCTCTCTTCAGTGGTCAGTTCACAAGTTGTTCTCACTCAATCAGGCCCAGAAGTGAAAAGGCCTGGAGAATCTACAAGGCTTACCTGTTCTGTGCAAGGGTTTGACTTAAGCAGCTATGGCATGAATTGGATCCGGCAGTCCCCTGGGAAAGGGTTAGAATGGCTGATTTACTATTATACACCTTCTAGCAACAACTACTCTCCAGCCATTCAAGGACGATTCTTTGCCTCCAAGGACAGCTCTAACCTCTACCTACAGATGAATAGCCTGAAGCAAGAAGACACGGCTGTCTATTACTGTGCTAGAGACACACAGTGAAAGGAATCCACTGTTGACTCATTCAAAAACCCTTTCTTGCTATGCACACTCAGAAAACAATTTCCTGAAGGTGGTGCTCATGTTCCACAATGCTGGCATAAGAAAAATAGCTAGAAAGACCCAAGAGCAGATGCCACAAGCTGGGAGGGAAATCATAATTTTACCATAGGGAGGAAATGTCTGGGATTGGCATTAAATAATATGATGACTCTCAGGTGGGTTTACTCCTGGAGCATTCTGGTCTTGAAGCTGCCCCAAATTCTGCTGGTTACCTCCACACTCCAGAGTGATGCCAAGTAGTTGTCTACACATGAGCCCTGCTATTTTGCCTGGTTCCAGTGGTGTCACTAGGGTTAGTGTCACCTGGTGTGGCAGCTCATGGTGTTACTCCCCCATGACCTCTTCCCATAACAAACCATACAGAATCCTTAGTAATTTTTTGTACTAATGTTACTCATAAATCATAATTACCATATATCACTGAATGTAATGGTAATATAAAAAAAGGTAAAGGTAGTCCCTTGACATGAATGTCTTGTAGTAACCGACTGTAGGGGGTGTGCTCATTGCCATTACAAAGCTAAAGCATTGTCTGAAGATGAATTCAGTGGTCATGTGGCCAGCATGACCACACCAAATGCTGTTACCTTCCCACCAAAGTGGTACCTATTTATCTACTTGCATGCTTTCGAAATGCTAGGTTGGCAGAAGCTGGGACTAGTGACAGGAGCTCACTCCATCATGCAGCACGCGGGCCTTGAACTGCCAACCTTCTGATCTTCTGATCATCAGAACTAGCATCAGAACTAGCATCCTTTGTAAAAGTAATGGTAATACTTGTGACATAAGCAACTTGCAAAATTAAAATTATACCTTTAAATGATAATATCATATGCACATCCTAAATGTACTTACTTATAGTTTCATGTGCTTAAAGTGAAAATTTAGTAAAATGTGATGTTTTTAGAGAAATTTTTTAAAGAATAATTTTTTTAAAAAAATATTTTTCAAAAAATAAAATATTAAAATTATTTTTTAAAAAACAGGCCTCTCCTCCTCGTTCCCTTCTTTTCCCAAGGCTTCTTGCTGCCCCCACCTCTGTTCTCCTCCTCCTCCTCCTCCTCTTTATACTCGGTGTATATGACGACCCACGACTTTAACCCAGATTTTCCTCAGTTAAAAGTCATCTTATATATCAGAAAATACGCTACATAAATGCAAGCAGGGAAGCTGGAAGTGTTTTACAGTGGATTCATTAAAGCAATGAGAAAGAAGAACCTACATCTGCATGAACATTCCTCTGCTGAACCAATGTGTAAGCATCACCATGGTTAGCAATAAAATAGATAAGATATGGGATCTCTGGAAGGCGTCTCGCCAATATGGATAAAAAAACAAGGTTATATGGGAGGAGAATCTTGGGCATATTCACTTCCTCTGTTTGCCACACCCTGTCTCTCCTCTCTCACACATGCAGTAGTGCTGAAGAATATTGCCTTATGCTCCCACTTCCAGTAAATTTGAATAATTGAGTAAACTACAATTCCCAGGATTCCCTAACACTGACCTAGGGCAGTTAAATGGTGTCAAACTGGATTATTTCTCCAGGGTGTTTTGGATCACTGTTGTTGACACTGAAAGCTCCTTTGTCCGTGTCACCCTCACACACACACACACACATGACTATTGCCAATAATAACACTAAGGAGATTGTCACAATGCTAATAAAACCAGTTACATGGGCTGGCTTAAAATTTAAAATGGGCAGCATCCTGATCTTATCACAAGGATTTAGCCACCAGAATTGCCGCCTAGGTCCATCCCAGTTCCATCCCGCTCCCAGGGGCATTCAGTGCTCCTCTTTTTGAAGCAGGGAATTTTAAATTTTAAGCTGGTTCAGGTAAGCCGGTTTTATTAGCACTGCAATAATCTCCAAATTTAGGTTTTGTCTTCCAAGATGCAAAACAGAGGTTTGGCACATCGTGGCTGCTGTCATACTGTAGAACTGATGCAGTTTGATACAATTTTAAGCACCATGGCTCTATTCTATGGAACCCTGGAATTTGTAATTCATTGTGGAACCACTGAATAGCTCACAAAACTACAAATCCCCAAAATGCCATAGCTTTGAGCCATAGCAGTTAAAAGTGGAGTGAAAATTATTTCTGCAGCACAGATACAGCCAGGGATTCTGTTATATTGCTAGTGTCTGAGATATTATGCAAATAGTTTTGGTGCCACTTTCTTTAAAAGGTTGTTACAGGTTGAGGGCAGGGAGTTCATGGTCCTGAATTCCATTTAGCTCACGTTCCACCCTGAGGGTTGTTCTCAATAGCCAGTCATGGAACTGAGGCTCTTTATAAGCTTTTTAATAGTCTTCCCTGCATGTAAGAAAATAAACCCTGGTTGTTCTTTGAGTTAATAGTATTTCAGTAAAATTAAAATTCAAGTCTCTTTTTCTTCTCTCCCTCCCTCCCCCCATTCCTTTTCTCTTTGCACAGACATTTCCTCCCAGGTTACCCTTACAGAATCTGGTGGTGATGTGAAAAAAACAAGTGAAACTATCTATCTGGACTGCAGAGTCTCTGGATTTTCCCTCACAGACTCAAGCTATGCAGTGGGCTGGATTCGGCAGTATTCAGGAGAGCACTTAGAGTGGATTGCACATATCTGGGGTAATGGGAACACTTACTATAACAGTGTCCTCCAAAATCGGATCTTTATCACAAAAGACACCTCAAAAAGCCAGGTGATCCTTCAAATGAGTGGCCTGAAGCCTGAAGACACAGCTGTGTATTACTGTGTGAGATGCACACTGAGGAATCCTTCTCAGCAATAATACAAAAACTATCCTTCCCTTTCTTGGGGTGTGTGTGGAGGAGTCATTCATAGCTTTGTGTGCAGCAGTTGAAAACAAAGTCATATTTACTTAAGGACAGAAGCAGGCATTTCATTATGCATCATTATTTTATTTTACAAATTATTAAGTTGGTAAAGAGTCTGGGCATCCTTACCACAGCAGACTCACCAAAACAACACAACCAATGGTCTACATAGGGATCACCTTGAGTCCCAAGTACCCAATCCAGGAAGGGATTAGGAGGAAGGAAAAGACAAGGTGAATGACAGAAGCCCAAGGGCTGAAAGTGTGGGAACAACCTGCAAAGAGAATCTGTCACATATACAATTGGCCTTCCATATCTATATATACAACATCTGGATTCAACTATCCATGGCTTGAAAATACTACCCTCCCCAAAGAAAATCCAAAAGGCAAACCTTGTTTTTGCCATTGTATATAAAGGACAGCATTTTACTAGTATCCACGGAGTTTGGTTCCAGGACCAATCATGGATAACAGACAGAGTCTGTTATCCATGAGTGGTCCTGGAACCAAACTCCAGCAGATACCAAGCTGCCCCAATTGTTTTAACAGAGGGGCAGGGTATAAATTTTATTATTATTATTATTATTATTATTATTATTATTATTATTATTATTATTATTATTATTATTATTATTATTATTATTATTATTATTATTTATTATTATTATTATTATTATTTGTTTTAATTTGGTTTTACTGTGGTAAGTATGACCAGACTCTCTACCAACTTAACCAGACCAGACAGAGACAGTTGTAAAACAAAAATGAATAGGTGGAAGTTTATTAGGACAAAATTAGATAGGACATTAAACTCCTGAACTACTGAAACATTTACAGCCCTCCAAAACCCATAGTCAGTTCTTGCCTCTGACTGTCTTGTCTCTATTACAGCTCTTCCCTGTCTCTATATCAGTGGTTCCCAACCTACTGTTGTGGCCTCCGTAAGTCTCAATTAAGAGCATGAGATCTAACATTCAACAAACAAAACATTAAACCTATCACCATACTTATTATATATTACAATGTCATATTACACCTTACATTTGGCAAAATATCTTTAACTTCCTCACATACCAGTTACTCTGTATATGGTACCTGTCTCTGTACAGTCTCTGGATTTTTTCCTCAATGCCTCAAGCTACACTGTGGACTGGATTCATCAGTTTTCGGAAAATAATAATAATAATAATAATAATAATAATAATAATAATTTTTATTTATAGCCCGCCTCTCTGCCCAACAATCGAGGCAGGTTACAACAGTTAAAAGCAGAACAGTGTAAAACATCCCCAACCCTAAATCCCACCTCCCAACCCCTTAAAACAGTATTAAACAAGAAAAGGAATTAAAACAAATTAACAATTAAAAACAGTACAATCTAATACAAATATTGCACGCGATAGGGCAGATTAATTAGATAACGGACAAATTAGTCTCCTAGGGCAGATGTTCCAGGGGATATATACAACCCCTGAAGTGGGTTGCATATATCTGAAGTGATGAAGACACTCTGAAATCAGATCTCCATCACAAAGGACACCTCAAAAAATCAGGTGCTTTCAATTGAGTTGCCTGAAACCCAAAGACACAGCCATGTATTCCTAGGTAAGATGGGCTACACATTGAGAAATCCATCTTAGTAGTAATGCAAGAACCATTCTTCCTGAAAAGAGGTGTTAGTCATCCATGGGTTTGTGTGCAACAGCTGAAAACAAAGTTATGTTTTTGCTGACCAACCATGGAATAATGAGACCAGACACAAATATCTGGGTTGAATAAATTAGGAGGAGAAGCTAATATCCCAGAGGACAGGATGAAAATTCAAAATGACCTTAATAGATTATAAAGCTGGACTAAAACTAATAAAATGAAACTCAACACAGAGAAATGTAAGGTACTGCCCTTAGGTGAGAAAAATGAAATGTATAGATATAGGATGGGGGACACCTGGATTAACAAGATGATATGTGAAAGGGATCAAGGAGTCCTAGTAGACCACAAGTTGAACATGAGTCAACAGTGTGATGGAGTAGCTAAAAGGACCAATGCAATTTTAGGCTGCATCAATATTAGTATAGTGTCCAGATCAAGGGAAGTAATTGTGCCACTGTATTCTGCTTTGGTCAGACCC
>CM034710.1:5648279-5662155 GCA_020142125.1 Phrynosoma platyrhinos | reverse complement strand
TAGTTCACCCCCATACCATGCAGGAACACACAACTAAAGCACTCCTGAAAGTTGACCACCCAACTTCTGTCTATTGATTTCCAAAAATGAAGACCCTTTGAGGTAATCTAGTCTACTTTCAGACAGCTCTTATAGTCAAGACGTTCTTCTCATTGTTCAGGCAGAAACTCTTTTCTTATAAATTGAATCCATTAATTTGTGCTCTAATCTGCAGAGCAGGAGAAAACAGTCTTTCTCCATCTTCTATGTACATGACAACCCCACGGATAATTAAAGTTGGCTGTCATGTCACTTTTCAGTCTTCTGTTAAGATGCTTTGCATATGTAAATCATATGCAAAACTAAACAGAACAGGTTCATTTTGTCTCTAATGGCCAATTTCAGCTTCTTTAAATTCCAGTTCCCCTTGCACCTGCTTTAGCCATATTGTGAAATTGTTGGCTCTTCCATTGTTTTGTTTAAAATGGTGTGGCTTTTGAATTTCCTCATATTCACCATTGGCTTATCATGTAAGTCAATGCTTGTGCATTCTGTTTTTCTGTCTCATTTCTGTATAATTCATTTGTAGGAATGAAGGCAAATATTTTCAATCTTTGGGAGTCTTGTTTTACTCAGTAACCTAGGTATTAAAGCCATGTTTAAACTATCTGCCTCTTCTCCCTTCAGGGGCCAGTTCGCAGGTTGTTCTCACTCAGTCAGGTCCAGAAGTTAAAAAACCTGGAGAATCCACAAGACTCACATGTTCTGTGGCTGGATTTACATTAAGCAGCTACAACATGCATTGGATTCGGCAGTCTCCAGGAAAAAGTTTAGAATGGATAGTATATTATTATTCACCTTCTAGCAACAGCTACTCTCCAACCGTCCAAGGGCGATTCTCTGCCTCTAAATCTGGCTCAAACTTCTTTCTGCAAATGAACAGCCTGAAGCAAGAAGACACTGCCATGTATTACTGTGCCAGAGACACAGTGGTAAAAACAGGGCTTTTGTTCAAACAATAATTTAGAATGATAAAAAGAAGGATATAGGTGGTGCTAAAGAGCTTTGAATTAAAATGAAGGCCAGGAATAAAACACAAATGAAAATAGACACATCCAACTTTAATTTGTTTTTTTTACCAAACTGAATTTTCATTGTGATCATCTTTAATCTATAATTTTAATCTATAATCTTCCTTTTGAATCTTCATCTTTACATAGCAAGTGAAAGGAACAAGTGGCCTTCCAAATATTTGTGAACAGTAACCCCCATCAGCCTTCACCATTGGCTATCTAGTGTTGGAGTGGTAGGCCTTGCAGTCTAACAATGTCTGGGGAACCCAATTTCCTATTCATAATATGATCCACAGTGAGCTGTGGGGGAAAAATACAAAAAGCAAAAAGTCATGGTTGGAATTATTTCACCCAGGCTTGGTCATAATTTGGTCAAAGCAAGAAAGTCTAGAGGAAAAGGCCTCAAAAATTGGCTCAATTTTATTGAGAGCAAACTTAAAAGAAAAGGTAATAAATAAATAAAAAGTTAAAAATGTAGCAAATTGATTAGGCAAGTATGAATCCAAGGTTCTATGTGCAGAACCCAAATATAAGGTAAAATAATATTCCAACCAGTCATTAAAAATGCTGAATATAACCAATACTTGCTAGGCTCAGATACTGATTTGGATCACAGATCAATGCTAACTTCAGACATGTACACATTGGTGGACTCAATGGAAGAAAATAGAGCCCATGTGGTATAGTGGTTTGAGTGTTGGACTAGAACCCTGGGAAACCAGGGTTTGGATCCCTGATTGGTCATGGTAATCCATAAGATGACTTTGGGCAATTCATACTACTTCTGCCAGAGGGGAAGGCACTGGCAACACCCCTCTGAACAAATCTTGCCAAGCAAACATGATAGTTTCTCCTTAGAGTCACCATTTATTGTAAATATCTTGAAGGCACACATCACAAAACCCACAGATAAAAAGCGCACACACATTGCAAAAAGTTGAAATATTCTAAATTTGAGTGGATATGTACAGAAAGAGGAAGAAAAAGAACATCCCCCTCCCCTTTTCTACTCCCCAGAATTGTGTTTTCTTCCACTTTTTACATGAGCATAATATTTTCAGGTAAGGTCTGGCAAACTTCTAATGCTACCAAGGGAAAGAAGGGAGCCAGTTCTCCTACTCCTCATACTTTCCTCCTTCTATAACTGAGGCTTAACAAAAGCAGAAGGCTGCTGTGTCTGGCTTTCTAGAATTGCTTGAATAAAACTCTTTCCTCTGAGTGGGGATAACTTGGAACATTGTGCTGTAGGTCCCAAGTGCAGACATTCTGAGAGAATACAACCTCTTGTATAAATGCAGGAAAACAATAGTAACACCAAGCATGTTACCAGTGATATCACTGGGGATGAACTCAAGCTTCCATTGATAGGATCAGAAAACGCATGAGCTCTTTCCATTGTCTTTCTGGTTTTGAGTCATTTCAGGCTGCCCCTGGAGTATCCTGGCTAAATTCCTTGTTATACAAGGACCAACTCTTTTCTTTCTATTCCTAGTGCAATAAAATAAAATGGCAGTTTGGGTATGAAAAGGTATGGGTGCCTCATCTGGACATTATGGGCTAAAACACCACACTTATTCAGACTATGGGACTATCCTTAGGTTATACAGAATTTTTGGCACACCAGAGTTCAGGGAAGTGTCCATCACTCTTGGGGAAAAAAAAGAGGTCTGAATCTAGTTGGTTAGTTGAAGATTTGATTGAACAGATTGAACAGAAGGACACATGGCAACAAATGCATTTTTCAGTAGTTTGAGTGGTACATAAAGCATTGCTCCTGCCACCATTACCCACTGGAGAAAGAATTTCATATGAACCTCAAAATAGACTGAGAGGAATCTTGTAGCTTCTAGACTTACAGAATATTGGTGAGATTTCATAAGGAGAAGAGATGGGGTTTATAAGGATTCAGACCTCAAAGACACCAGGAGTAGGTAACAGCATGGGACATGAGCCATTTCCTTTCTCTCCTCTCCCCCCATTGTCTGCAATATCCTTCCCTGTGCAAATGGAAGTGACAGAATGAGACTCCCAGTAGCCAAGAAAAGACATTTTTAGAGGTTAGGGTTTTTAGGGCATGGGAGGATAGTATGGAGCAACAGGAGCTGATTTGTGATTGGGTGAATATTTGCTGCTCTTATGTACACACACACACACACACAAAGTGGTGGAAAGTGTCAAACATTTACTGGTGGTCTTCAACAACTATGAATGAGGCTCCAGAGATCATATACTGAATTCATGCTGAATTTTCCTTACCCCTTCTGTATACTAAAGGTACATCTACACTACACTACATGTAGAAATAATGCAGTTTGACCCCACTTTAAGTGTGGTAGCTCCATCCTATGGAATCCTGGGATCTGTAGATTTACAAGGCCTTTAGTCTTCCCCGGATTCTGTAGCGTGGTGTCATGGCAGTTAAAGTGATGTCAAACTGCATTATTTCTACTATATAGATGCACTCTGAGTTAGGTCTATAGTTGACAGCTGCTGACACTCGGAATATTAGAATCCTTCTGCACAAAAAGCCTGCAAAGTGAAATCAGAATGCAATACTACACTGTATTGGTTCATATGTAGATGCGATTGTTTCAAAATACAGATCCACTGTCACAACAAAAACACTATTCCACCTTTATATTTAGGTGTTTGAATGTGAATTGGTTTCCTACTGCAGAGAATGGAGAAGCTGGGCAGTTGTAGGAAGGACATTTGGGATTAGTGTTCTCATTTGAACTCACCCATGCAATGTCATATCTTTGTTGGAGATTGTGATTGGCTTATATTAGTAGCTTCAGTTGTGTCATGCAAATATTTCCAATATGGTCTTCCTTAAAGGGAAGCCACAGATCTGAAGCAAGGAATTCACTGTCAGCAACATAATCTGGCTAGGTTTCCAGCCTTGCGACTTCTTGTCAAGAGTCAGTCTGTCATGGAAATCAAGCTCTTGATAAGTTTCATAATTGTCTTCCCTACATGTGAGGGGAAAAGCTTTTTAAAATTACTCTTTAAATATTGTATTTCACAACAATGCAATGATTATTCTCTGAAATTGCTTTGTCTCATTTTTCTTCTTATTTTTATCCCTTCCCCCCTCTTATGCATCACAGATATTTCCTCCCAAGTTACCATCACAGAATATGGTGGTGGCGTGAAAAAGCCAGGAGAGACGTTGTATCTGACCTGTACAGTCTCTGGATTTTCATTAACAGACTCAAGCTATGCAGTGGATTGGGTCCATCAGGTCTCAGGAAAGGGGTTGGAATGGACTGGAGCTATCTGGCATGATGGAACCACTAGGTATAACAGTGCTCTCCAAGGACGGATCACTATTACAAAGGACAACTCAAAAAAGCAGGTGTTCTTGCACCTGAGCAGTTTGAAGCCTGAAGACACTGCTCTTTATTATTGTGCAAGACATGCACACTGAAGTAATCCTGCTCAAAGGCAGTACAAAAACCACTCTTCCTGAAAAACAGACATACATTATTTATCCATTTATTACAGTATTTCAGAACTGTTCCTTTTTATTTTTGTTTTTTAAAAATATTTTAGGTTTAAGTAATATTGTTTACATCTGTTTTTACTCCTCTCTCCGTATGTTTAATTATGACATAATTCACTGATTAGTCATCAGGTACAAAGAAAAATCAATCAGGAGGCTATTGTTGTTGTTGTTGTTGTTGTTGTATGCCTTCAAGTCATTTCCAAATTATGATGACCCCAGGGCAACCCTATCATGGGGTTTTCTTGGCAAGATTTGTTCAGAGAAGGTTTGCCATTGCCTTTCCCTTAAAGTTGAGAGCATGTGACTTCCTCAAGATCACCCAGTGAGTTTCCATGGCTGAGCACGGAATAATAATAATAATATAATAATAATAATACTTTTTATTTAATATCCCGCCCCTCTGAGGTCAATCGGGGCGGCTTACATAATAAAATCATAATACATAATTAAGAACTATTACCCCCCTCCCCCCCTTAAAAATTATTAAATCCAACAGATTAAAACAACAAATAAAAAGAGGAATATACCTCTATATACAACATCGTCAAACAAACAATAAGGCATAAAGAGGAAGGCGCTAGAATCAGAGTATAAATTCTCACTCTCAAAGGCCTAGTCATAAGAGGGAGGGGGGGAACATCTCCAGAATATTCTGGGACCTAAGCCGGTAGTTATTCCGGGAACGCCTGCCGGAAGAGATCTGTCTTGACAGCTTTTTAAAAGCTGTTTTAAAGCTGTCAAGTGATGTTTTAAAGCTGTCAAGTGATGTCAATTGATGGATCTCTCCCGGCAGGCCGTTCCATAGTTTGGGGGCAACAGCAGAAAAGGTCCTCTGGGAGGTAGTCACCAGCCTCATTTTTTGAGGCTGTAACAGATTCCTCCCAGAGGACCGGAGAATGCGGGGAGGATTATACGGGAGGAGGCGGTCCTTCAGATAGCCTGGACCCAAGCCATTTAGGGCTTTAAAGGTAATAACCAGCACCTTGTACTGGGTTCGGAAACTAATAGGCAGCCAGTGGAGGGACCTTAATACTGGAGTAATATGGTCCCATCTTGATGTTCCTGATATTAATCTGGCCGCCATATTTTGAACTAATTGCAGTTTCCGAACCAAGCATGAGGGTAGCCCCATGTAGAGCGCATTACAGAAGTCAAGGCATGAGGTTACCAATGCGTGCACAACACGTTGAAGCTTGAATCCTTGAGACTTTCAGAATTGTAGTCCAACACTATGCCATGCTGGCTCCCCAGAAGGCTATTATGCTAGTCTATTACTCCACAGGTTTAGATAAGACCTTGCTTGCATTGGTGATTTACCCCAAATTCCCTCTGGGCCTGATGCATCCTGTTTACATTGCTCAGGGCTGAATTGGGTCCAGACTGCCTGTATGATACCCACACTTTATTCGGGGAGTCCTCCTAACCTGTATTTAAATAACTCACCTTTTGCTGTGGGTTTTTGGCTCTCTTCACAGTGACACCAATGGCTACCTTTTCACTTGCAGTCCCTGCAAACTGCCCAGCACTGCAATTGTGGACACAAGTCATTCTGAGATCAGAATAGTTGAGTCATGACACAAACCAGTTTTGCTTTTGAGAGTCTGGGAGATTTTCATATTTCCCTAACTCCCTAACAGCCAGTCCTAAAGATAATGCCAGAACCATCTGAGAGAAGGTGAAATTAAGGGTTTCTTGAACAGTGACCCCATAAAAAAAATCACATCCCTGCTTCACTCTCTGGGTTTGCATCTGCATTGCAAAAATAGTGCAGTTTCTCACCATTTTAACTGCAAGCCTATGGAATTCTGTGACATTGTAATTTGATGGAGTACGAGAGATCTCTAACAGATAGCTGATGCAGACGTCCCATATGGGAGTGGCAGATTGGGGCTGTGGCAACCACATGCCACAGCCCCGATCCTTGTTTTTGCTGCCCCCAAAAGAGCGTGCAAATGCCGCTGTGGCTCTTTTGCACCTCTTTGGCACAGCGTGTATGCATGCTGTGCCAAGAGGGTGCCCCAGCGCCACACTCCATGTGGACAGGCATGTGGTCTCGGGGCAGAGTCAGATATAAGGATAACTTCCAGGGAAAGGGATACAAATTTGGCACACTTTGATAAAACTGAATTTGGTTCCCTCTCAGTCATCTGATAATAGAAGTAACCTTAGTCAATGGAAACAATGCAATTAACAGTCTTGCTAAATGTCCTTATGTTTTTTCCTGCATGTAAGAAGTAACCTGGATGTTTCCTCTTACCTAATTCAGCGATAACCAAACTTTGGTCCTCCAGGTGTTTTGGACTTCAACTCCCAGAAGCCATAGCCAACTTGGCCAACTGTCAGGAATCCTGGAAGATGGAGTCCAAAACATCTGGAGGACCAAAGTTTGGGAACCACTGTTTGAATTGATTCTTGGCTAACTTTACAATACTTTCTTTTTGTCCTTTTCTCATAAATGTAGGTGTTTCCTGACAAATTGCCCTTATAGAGTCTGGGAGTGGTCTGAAGAAACCTGGAGAGTCCCTGCAATTAACCTATACAGTCTCTGGATTTTCTTTAGCAAGCTATGCAATGATCTGGGTTCGGCAGTTGCCAGGAAAGGGTCTGGAATGGATGGGAATTGTCTGGGCCAGTGGGCGCCTTAACTATAAGCCTTGGCAGACTGCCAGAAATAGTGCAAATTGAGTCCACTTTAAGGGTTAGGATTAGGGTTAAGGAATCATGGGAACTGTATTTTATTGTGGCACCAGAGCTCTCTGACAGAGAAGGCTCAATGTCTCAGAAAAAAAAATTCCCATGACTCCCTAGCACTAACCCTAATCCTTAAAGTGGACTCAATTTCTGGCAGTCTGCAAAGGCCCTTTGACAGTACTCTTCAAAATCAAATCACACTTACAAAAGAGAACTCAAAAGGTCAGGGTTTCCTGCAACTGGACAACCTGAAGACAGAAGATACTGCCACGTATTACTGTGCAAGATGCACAGTGAGGAACTCCTTCTTAGAAAGAGCACAAAAACTACTTTTCCTGGGGGGAAAAGGCATTAGTCATTTTTATGCTTATGAACTGCAGCTGGAAACAGGATTCCTTCTTAATTGCTGTCCATTTTCCTTGCAATATGACTTTATCATAAAAGCCTCCTGTCTCACTTCAATTGCACTAGTTTAAGAATGGAAACACACCAGTTTGGTATCATTTCTTATCACACTTTTCCCTATGATAAGGCTTTGGTGCTGTTTTGGTGATCCATGGTTTCATGATCTGCTTTCCACATTGCCAGAAACTAGAGATCGCTACCGAGTTAACCACTTCCCAAATCTGGATGCTGTGTGGATGTGCATACAGCAGCTGGCTTTGGGAAGGTATTGGTGGCTGTGATTGCTGTTCCTCATCCTTTCTTCTAAAAACATGGGGCTGTTGTGTGCACATTCATACAGTAGCCCCAAAGTACAGGAGGAAGGGTGGGACAAGCAATCTCTGTGGGGCAAGCTATCTCCCGAAGCTGGGTGCTTTGTAAATGGACGCACAGCAACTAGCTTCAAGAACGTGTTGGCAGCTGTAATCACTGAAAGAGTAGAGGGTAAAAGGAGGAGAGAAGCAGAACCATGCCCAATCCCATCATGTATCTGCAGAGGAGAGGAACTGCAGCAGAAGGGACCTATTGCATGAAGGCAGTAATGAAATAAAAGAGAGCCGGAGAGCCTATTGATGGGTTTTTCCCTCAATGAAAGGGTGCACTACAATAACAAATGGAACGCAAGGCAGCAGTAGGATGGACACAATATTGTGTGACCAATACCAACGAGACTTTTATCCTGTTAAAACTCTACTTTTCTAGCCTTGTGTGATAAAGTCCTAAGATGTATGGATATACAGATTTATGATTTTTAATTAATTTTCTAGTGTTTCTAGTGTGGTTTTTAAAAATGGTTTTAAACATTTAAAATGTGTTCTTATGGAAGTCTCCTTAGGTCCCATCCTGGGAGAAAGTGGCATATAATAAATAAATGAATAAATAAATAAATAAATATCATTAATTGTGCTTTAGTCCATACATATGAAGTCAGACACGTGGGGGGAGGGATAGTTAGAAGAAATGTGCACAGAATGTGTGAACATTTTATTACAGAAACTGAATAAGATATAGGTAAAAACATGAGAAACAGAGGGATACAAGAACCCATTTTTGTAAAAGGGATCAAGAAAAATGGGCATCCCAATAATTTAATAATAATAATAATAATAATAATAATAATAATAATAATAATAATAATATACATTTTATTTATATCCTGCCCTTCTGCCAAGCAATCTGGGTGGCTTACAACATTAAAATCCAAACAGACATATTACAATATTACATAAAAGAACCTAAGAATTCCAAAACTCACCCACCCCTTAAAAAAGTATTAAAAAGTTATACATTAAAACATATTAAAAACACTTAAAAGCAGCCAGTAACAGACAGCAGCGGTGACTATAACCGAAGAAGGAAGAGGAAGAGATGGACAACTCCTGATGCCGGGGAATGTAATCAGGAAAGGCCTGCCGGAAGAGATCCATCTTGTCAGCTTTTTTAAAGCCTCTTAAGGTCGTAATCTGATGGATCTCATCTGGCAGGCTGCTCCATAATCTGGGAGCGGTTGCCGAGAAGACCCTCTGGGAGGTTGGAGATGTTTGTGGTATGGGTCTGATGTGTTAGACCAGGGGTAGGCAACCTTTCCCCTTTAAGGGCCGAAGGACTTCAGCTCCCAGAAGCCTCAGCCATGTTGGCCAATAGTCCCATGTTGGCCAATAGCTCCTGGGATTCTGGGATCTGAAGTCCCTCGGCCCTTAAAAGGGAAAGGTTGCCTACCCCTGTGTTAGACCCATCACCACACCTCTTTTCCAGGTTATAGGGGGTGGCCTCCCTTCTTTAAAAGATGAGAACATTAAATGTTATCTGATGAAGAAGACTAGAGTCCACAAAAATATATCCCAAATCAAACATATTTGTTTTTCAAGTGTAACTCGGCTTTTGCCATTGCTCCCCCCTCAGTGAAACAACACATTGCACATACATGCATACACTTCTGCACCCAGAAAAAACATGCAGTGAAAAACATTTATCGCAATAGGGACTTGCTTAACTACTTCTCATCTTGGACAGATTACCAAGTGAATTGGCTCTAGGGCATAAGTGGGGTATAATGTGGCCTGGAGCCCAATTTTGTGGCTCCTGAAGCCTCCCTGAACCCCTCCTGAACCCCTAAATGGTGTGATTCTTCAGGCAAATTTGCCCCAGAGCCACACAACACCACAATGCATGTAAACATGAGAAAATACCCTTCCCCATCCTCAGAACCACCCCAAAACTCCATACTATCCCCCAAATGCTTCTGTTTCCCCACTCAAAATGTCAAGAAGAAATGATACCATGTCACTTCCTTGCATGAATTTGAGAGGGTTTATGGAAGAAAATTGAGGTATTTGGGCTTGCTCTAGGTAGGTCAGCCTGTGTGGAGGTTTGAGGAGTGGGAGTTGGTATCTGATCCCCATGCAGTTGCCCACTTCTGATGTAGTGTGTGAAACTAATATGTTAGAAGTTAGGACCAAAATATGCCGAAGGTATAACTAATATGTTAGACGTTAGGACCAAAATATTCCAAAGGTCAGAAGAAAGAGAAGCAGGGTGACTCAAGCCTCCAATTCAAGCTACAAGGTGGATAGAAATTCAGAAAACCCCAAAATAAAAAAATAAAAATGCATGCACACTCCCTCAGCCCTGGAAAAGCCATGTGGTGATTTTGTCAAGAAAACCCCAAGAACAAGTAATAACAACAATAATCATTATCATCATGGAAACAACTGGAAGGGCCCACAAACAAGCAGGGATGCATGCACACTGTCTCAGCCCCAGAAAAGCCATGATGGCAAACCCCCTGTGGAGATTTTGCCAAGAAAACCCCAAGAACAAGTAATAACAACAATAATCAATATCATCATGGCAGGTGGTGGCAGGATTGGCCTGGGGCTGGTCCAAAGGCTTCAGGGGGCCGCATCCGGCCCCCGGGCCATAGGTTGCCTACCCCTAGCCTAGATGCATTTTAAACTCTAAGTATTTAGGAGGAGAAGTAGATAAAGGAGGAACTGTGTTGATGCATTTTATATATCCATTATCATGTATGGTCATAAAAGTGTCTGAAGATGCTATGGCTCAAGGCTTGAACATCTCAATATATCTTACTATGTAGGAAGTACAGTGAGAATCATGTTCTTAGAAACAGTGTTAGAAAAAGTATGTCAACATTAGAATGGAAAAAAATAAACCAAAAGAAGACTAGGACTTGGAAGATCAAGAATGGAAGAACTAGAAAAGATATATCATTGATTACTAAAGTTAGAATTGTTCATGCCACCTTATTTACCATTCCTATGTATGGATGTGAAAGGTGGAAAATGAAGAAAGCTGAAGAAGAGAACATCTGAAATCTGGTGTTGGAGAAGAGTTCTACAGATATCAAAGGCTGCTAAAAAGATGGATGAATGGGTCCGAGAGCAAATTAAGCCTGAACCCTCCCTAGAAACTAAGATGACTAAACTGAGACTGTACATATCACAAGACACAGTTCACAAGAAAAGGCAATAAAGCATGGTACGGCAAAAGGCAGTAGGAAAAGAGGAAGACAACATTTCAGATTGAGAGATAATCAAGGAAGCCATGTTCCTGAATCTGGAATACCTGAGCAGAACAGTAGAGGACAGGGTGACCTTGAAGTCTCTCATTTATCGGGTTGCCATAACTTGAAGTTCACTTGACGACAAATTAGTAACAATCAATCAATGTCCCTACCTGGAAAAAATACTCTTTCAAACCTAGTCCTCTCCTCAGATAAAAACAACAACACAATGTTGTCTAGACTATATGTTTTTTTTTTTTAAAAAAAAATTGTGCATGAAAAACTTTGTGTGCCCTGTACCAACAGAAAGCAAAGTATCTCAACCACAATTTTTGGATTTTGGAATATTTCAAAATCCAGATAAGGGAGACTCAACCTGTATGCACAGGTTTATATCCTTAATTCATATTAACCAATCAACAAGAAAGGCAAACATAGGATCGAGTTAAGGTGTTTAAACAAAAGTTGGAGAACATTTTTCTTTTTTAAAAAATTAGAACCATCAAATTCAGCTGGCAATCAACAACCACCCAAACTCTTAGCACATCTCTTTCAGTGATCTTTTTAAATTAGTAATTTCAATGGTCTAAATACATTGGATTGATCTGGAATTCAGATGAATTATTTTCATGGCCTGCTGGAGAGCTGATAGTGTTACGGCAAAAATCAATATCTGAGCATCTTTTCCATTAAAGTAAACAGCAAAACCAGAAGCGTCAAGCAGAGATTGCTTTATTTGCTAGCAAAATGACCACTCTCTGAATCTTTTCAAAAGCAGAGTGGGCCCCGAGAATAGATTACAGTAAAATTTTATACACATAAGAAACAAAGAGCTCACATAAACAACAAAGAGTTCTATATTAGCTCACTAATCAAACAAAATATATCTATGATACTAAACATTTCTTTTAATCATACATTCTATGTGCTATAAAAGCCATTTTGTCTCAGACATATTGTTATCAACATTCTTTCATTCCCATTTGCTTGCCAAGGACATTGATCCAGACATGTCCTTTCATTCCCATTTGCTTGCCAAGGGCATGCTTAATTGGTATCTCTTCTCAAAAGCCTTTCAACTGTATCCTCTATGTTTGACCATGACTATTACCTTTAGCAGACAAAATGAAGGCATTCACTCTTTTTCCTCCTCCCAGAACAGATGCACAGTTCAATCTACAGTCAGAAGCTCTTTTTACAAATCAACTTTAATTATTTCCTACAAGATTCAGTTCTAAGCCTTAATTTGCCCAGGTTAGTATTGATTACTTATAACATTCATATTTTAGCAATATTTCAACCTTATCAATACCATGATATATTTTCAGCATGGCACAATCACCATACGAATGGGAAGGAGCAGTAGCAGTGCAACAGAAGTAGTAGAGGTCTTGAGGAATGCTCCGAGTGTAATCTCTGCCTTGAAAAAACAACCAACTCTCTTATACAGGAGATATGCAAATTATGGGATAGGCCAGTCATTTAAACTTCTCCCTTATTAAAGGGCCTTGGCAGACGACTAATAGAGTCGTCTCCGAGGCCTGGAAGAGGAGGGGCAGCCGCACAAGCCGGCGCTTCCGGGGCAACCTCCCGCCGCAGCATCCTCACGTGCTGCGGTGGAAGAGTCAGAGAAAGTGCGCCCGACACTTTTAGGGCGCACTTTCCCTGACTTCTAAGAGGAGCGCCAATTTGGCGCTCCTTTTAGGGTCGCCGCAGGAGCACCACGGTGCGGCTGCCATGGCCTCGCAGCGCTCCGGACCAGGGCGTCCTGGACACCCTGGTCTGCATCCCCCCTTTGGTACTATAAATAAAGCTTTATCTAGAAATGTTTAAAAGGATGATAAACAATATATATAACAGAATCATACAAAACCCGTATGTACAATAGATACAAAGTAAACCATAGTAGTAATGGCAAACAATTACAAGTATCAAATAATAATAATATAAACTATATAATGCAAGCAAATAACACAAGTATAATGTAACAGAAAAGAAGGCTGAGAATAGAGTGAGCAAAAGAGGGAAAGAGATAGAGCTCACTACAAAACCAGGCTTATTAAGAAGGCAAAGTTGATTACAGCTGGAGGTAATCTGTGTTCTCAGTAGCTCTCCATTAACCCTGTAATGATCATTAACCCTATAATGGCTCAAGCGTAGAGCTTGTTACTATTCCAACAAGGTTTTGTCTTCCAAGAAGCAAAACAGAGGTCTGGCACATTGAGGCTGCTGCCACACTGCAGAACTGATGCAGTTTGATACCACTTTAAGTGCCATAGCTCAATTCTATGGAACCCTGGGATTTCTAATTTGTTGTGGCATCAGAACTCTTTGACAGAGAAGACCGAATAGCTCACAAACTACAAATCCCAAAATTCCATAGCTTTGAGCCATGGCAGTCAAATGTGGAGTCAAAATTATTTCTGCAGTGCAGATACAGCCAGGGATTCTGTTATATTGCTAGTGTCTAGGGTGTTATGTGAATAGTTTTGGTGCCACTTTCTTTAAAAGGTTGTTACAGGTTGACGGCAGGGAGTTCATGGTCCTGAATTCCATTTAGTTTACGTTCCACCCTGAGGGTTGTTCTCAATAGCCAGTCATGGAACTGAAGGGGGTTGCAGATTGCCAGAAATAGTGCAAATTGAGTCCAGTTTTAGG
>CM034710.1:5621322-5643854 GCA_020142125.1 Phrynosoma platyrhinos | reverse complement strand
GTGCTCTTCAAAATCGAATCACACTTACAAAAGAGAACTCGAAAGGTCAGGTTTTCCTGCAACTGGATAACCTGAAGACAGAAGATACTGCCACATATTACTGTACAAGATGCACAGTGAGGAACTCCGTCTTAGCAACAGTACAAAAATTAATTTTCCTGGGGAAAATGGCATTAGTCATTCTTATGCTTATGAACTGCAGCAGGAAACAGAGGGTCCCTTCTTAATTGCTGTCTTTTTACTACAAGCTTGCTGTCTTACTTCAATTACACTAGTTTAAGAATTTAAGTTTAAGAGGGATACAAGAAACCATTTCTGTAAAAGGGATCAAGAAAAATTGGCATCCCAATAAATTATGCTTGTGGCACAAATCTGGTGTGGTATCCCCTCTTTTCCAGGTTATAGGGAGTGGGCATATTTACCCTCTGAGAACCTTAAATGTCATCTGATGAAGAGGACTAGAGTCCACAAAAATGTATCCCAAATTAAATATATTTGTTTTTCAAGTGGAACTGGGCTATTGCTATTCCTTCCCCCCAATTGCAACAACACAATACACATACATATATACACTCCTGCACCCAGAAAAGCATGCTGTGAAAAACTGCTGTGAAAAACATTCACAGCAATAGGGATTTGCTTAACTTCTTTCCATCTTGGACAGCCTATCAAGTGAATAATAACAGAGCTGTTGGCTCTAGGGCAGGAGTGGGGTATAATGTGACCTGGAGCCCAATTTTGTGGCTCCTAAAGCCTCCCAGAACCCCTAAATGGTGTGATTTTCAGGCAAATTTGCTCCAGAGCCACACAATACCACAATGCATGTAAACATGCTAAAATACCACTCCCCATCCTCACAAGCACCCCAGAACTACATACTATCCCCCAAATGCTTCTGTTTCCCCACTCAAAATGTCAAGCAGAAATGATACCATGTCACTTCCTCACATGAATTTGAGAACTTTTATGGAGGAAAATGGGGGCATTTGGGCTTACTCTGGGTACGTCAGCATATGTGGAGGTTTGGGGCTTGGTATCTGACCCCGATGTAGTTGTCCATCCCTGATGTAGTGTGTGAATTTATCAGTCCTGGCATAACAAATATGTTAGAAATTAGAGCCAACATATGCCAAAGGTCAGGAGGAAGAAGAGAAGTGTGACTCAAGCCTCCAATTCAAGCTACAAGGTGGAGAGAAATTCAGAAAACCCCAATGGCCACCAGTTATAGATATTGGAAGTGTTTGGTTGTTGTTGGTGTTTAATCACAGTACCAAAACCCCATCAGTCTTCATGGCCATTGACAGGAGATTCTGGGAGCTATATATAGTCTCAAATTAAAACTTTCTGAGGTCTGTTCAGTAAACATTCCTTCTCAGTTCCCAACCCATGGCCAAAGAAACAAAGCACAATGGTAGACTAGACATTAATTTGAAGGGGTATGAGAGATCTGCTGTTGGTTGAGGTCACCAATTCTTTACCTTTCTTTTGCTTCAGCCTGTGATGGGCTTATATCAGCAATGTTCTAGTATCATGCAAATCTTTCTTGTGCAGCCTTCTTTAAAGGGAAGTTACAAGAGGTGGGCAGACTGTTCATGTTCATTGTGAATTTGGCTTAGTTTTGGGGAGTTCTATCCACAGTCAGTCAGCCATGAACTTGATCCTCTTGATAAGTTTCCTAATGATCTTCCCTGCATGTAAATAAACCCTTCCATTTCTCTTGATACAATAGCATTTTAATGTAATAATTAGAACAAGCTCTTCTTGATTTTTGACTATGTTTATGTTCTTTTCCTATGCTTGAAGACATTTCCTCCCAGGTTACCCTCACAGAGACTGGTGGTGGTGTGAAGAAGCCAGGAGAGACTCTGCACCTGACCTGTACAGTCTCTGGATTTTCTCTAACAAGCTATGGAGTACACTGGATCCGCCAACCTGTTGGAAAAGGACTAGAATGGGCAGGAGTTATATGGAGTGATGGGAGCAATAACTACAACAGTGCTCTCCAAAATCGTATCAGAATCACAAGGGACACCTCAAAAAGCCAGGTGTTCCTGCAACTCAGTGGCCTAAAGTCTGAAGACACTGCAGTGTATTACTGTGCCAGAGACACAGTGAGGAAATCTTTCTTGGAGGCAGTACAAAAACTCCTCCTCCTGGAAAACAGGCATTAATCATTTGTGGCTTTGTGTGAAACAGCTGAAAGCAAAACCATTTTTCATCCTGTCTGCCTCTGAACCACCAATGTAAACAATGCATACTATACCAATAATACAAAATAACAAGCTATAAATAGGATCATAGAAAAACAGTAGAGATGATGTAAACATTTAGAAATTTCTAAAGTATGGGATGGAAGCCAACAGCTGATTATCTTTCCTTAATATAATTAAAGCCCTAAGGCACCTAAGCTTGGATCCAAGGAAGATGAGATTTAGGACTGTATTCCATCTCAACTAACATAAATGTATTTAATCAATTTTGTGTCCAAAATGGTATCAAAGATGGTGGTTCTTTGGTGAGAAATCATTGTATATTCACTCAAAGATATACTTGCAAAAATGCACTAATTTTCTCAATTTTTCAACCAAAAAAATCACTTGTCATGTTATGTTATCTTTAGAGAAGGGGTTGTTTGTATATTTTATTTTATTTTATTTTATTTTATTTTATTTTTGCTGTCTCTCGCCCCACCTCCTCTTTTACCATGCAAAGACAAGTCAAGTCAGGTTTTTGCATCCTTAATAACAGAAGAAAACAATCAATCAATCAATTAATTAATCAACCAAAACCAGTATAACAGTATTTTGCAGAATAAGAATTTGCTGTGGATGGCACTCATGTTCCATGATACTGTCAAATCTGTAGAATGACTTCATAATGGAAAATGAAGAGAAAGGACAGCAAGGGAAATCTACTCAAACCACAGGAAGCAGATGGTTCAGAAGCCCTCTTCTAATGGATAGTCTATTTTTAATGCCTAAAACACTGAATCTTCAACTGCTTTTGTATATCCACAACACTCCCCTCACCTCTATGGCCTAGTCTGCATAGGCCAAATGAAAAAGGCCTCCTTGTGTCTTATCTGCAGGATCTGGATAATGCATGACCCAAACCCCAGTACTGGTGCGAACTGGCCAGAAGATGTCCAGCATGTTCAGCACAACACCCTTAACATACATTTTAAAAAAAAACTTTTCCTATGTTCTGAGGCCAGGGCACTTGTTCACACACATGTGTCCACCTGTTGTGTCCACCACTGTTGCCAGTTGCTTTCTCTGAGTTCAGAACCAGGTGCCCAACTATATGATCATGCCTTGATCTGACCTCAGAGCAAAGGGATCCATGTTGGTGATAGATGTGCCAGCTGACTCAGCAGGATGCACATATGCACAGTCATCCTGAATCACAACGGAGGGCCAGGTAGTGAGGGGAGAACAAGGAACTCCAGGGCTAGGACATTCCTGGCTACCTTTGGAGTAACCTGGTCCATGCAGACAAGGTCTATGCTGAACTGTCCCAGCAACTCCAATGCTTGCCCTACTTGTATTTCAATCCAATTCCTTTAAATCATTTCTATGAAAAGCAGGCATTACACAAGTGAGGCATGACTCAAAAGGTTGTACTTTTCTTAAATTATGGAAAATTCTCACCCATGCCTAAATATCATCAGATTAGCAAAAGTGAAGGAGCTCATCAGATAGGGAGGGGTGTATGGCCTTTCCTAAGGCAGCAGATTCAGGGCCACCTAAAGATTATACTGACCGCCTCTTTGCTTCTGAGGTCAGTTCTAAGTGATGGTGCTTATTGTGGAGATAAAGTAGATTTAGGCAGGTAGAGAGAAGCCCTGTCAACATCCACTCAGGATGGGTCATGTGCCAGTCAATGAGAGTAGAGTTAGGAGCAGGTATAAATAGAGCTGGAGAGAGAGTAGAGGGTGGGTTAGTTGGTTAGGGACTGAACTCAGAATGAGAGTTCAGGTTTTACTGCACCCTGAGGGGATGAAGAGCTTGAGAGGCTAGTTTATGCTGCAGAGAAAGGCAGTTAAACATTTAAAAAGCCCTAGATAGGATTGAGGGTTGAAACAGACCACCCCAAAGGAGCATCTCCATGCTGCCCCTTTCAGTGCCAGATCGGGGCAGGAGCAACTGCACACCATTGGCCCTGATCTAGCAGTTTTCTGGCTCTAAAAGAAGCAGCAAAGTGCTGCTCCATTTTAAAATGGCAAAAAGCTGCCCTTGCACCATTTCTTCTGTGCACTGTGTATGAACAGTACACAGATGTCCTGAAGCTGCCTACTGGCTGGGCAGTAGGGCAGCATGATGCCAGCATGGGGACAGAGTTGGGGCAGCCATTGAGCAGTCACTATGCTCCAACTCCACCCCTAGGCTGGCATTTATCACTGGTCTATACAGCCCCTAGGAGTGTCCTGGAGAAAGTGAAGTGTTGTTCTCTGAGGAGAATAGTATACAGTAAAAAGTGAAGCACAAATAGTTAATAAAAATTAGCTCAATATGATCCCCCCACTCTACATGAACATGGAAATGATTATGTTGGAGGTGGGTTGTGATTTTTCAATGATGGATGGGGGGGGGGGGTTAGTTGTTGCTTAGTCAAAAAAGAATTCTGACCTCCACAACAAGAGAAAAACTGAATTGTGATAGCATGAGTCCACGTTATGCCATCATAATTCACCAAGACGATGCCAGCTTCTGTTTATTCTTCTAAAACCTCCCACACTTGAACTGAACCTCACCTAACTGTGTCCCTGATATTGGCAGCATCCTTTGCATTATGCAAATAATCTTTGAGGTGTTCATCATTAAAGGGAACAATGGTCCTCTCAATTCAATATAATTGCTTTAATACGCTTTCCTACCAGCTCCTAGAATCTCTACCCACCAATGGAAGGCTTGCATTTCACAGTCTTGATAAATATCCTATTGATTTTTCCTCCATGTAAGAAAAACCCACATTTTGTCTTGATATGGATAATGGAAATGTTTCTTGTCTAGAAAGAAAGAATAAATTTCCTTTTCTTTTCCCTCATACATGCAGGCATCTCCTCACAGATTACACTCTCAGAATCTGGTGGTGGCCTGAAGAAGCCTGGAGAGTCCCTGCAATTGACCTGCACAGTATCTGGATTTTCTCTAGCAAGCTATCCAGTGAGCTGGATCCGTCAACCACCCGGAAAAGGGCTGGAATGGATGGGGATTGCCTGGCGTACTTCAAGCCCTGACTATAACAGTGCTTTCCAAAATCGGATCAGCATCACAAAGGACAATTCAAAAGGCCAGGTGTTTGTTCAACTGAATGACTTAAAGCCTGAAGACACAGCCACCTATTACTGTGCAAGGGACACACTGAGGAAATCCCACTCAAAGATAGCTCAAAAACTACCCTTCTAAAAGAGCAAACTTCAGTCAGCTATGTGTTTGTGAACTGCAGTTGGAAACATGCCTTTCTTTCTTCTTACTCATTTCCTCAAGCACTGATCCATAAACTCTCAAATAATTCTTTGTCCAGTAGCACATATTCATAAAGCTAACATCAGAAGACCCAGTGTGGTGTAGCGGTTTCAGCACTAGACTAGGACTCTGGAGACCAGGGTTCAAACCCAGTTTAGTCACAACAAACCACTGGGTGACCTTGGGCAAGTCACATTCTTCTCTCAGGCACTGGCAAACTTTTGAAGAAACTTGTCAAGAAAACCCCATGATAGGTTCTCCATTAATTGGAAATGACTTGAAGGCACACAACAACTACAAAGGAGCAGAAAGAGCACAGAAGGAATATTTTAGAAAAATTGGCCCTGAATGTATACTATTGATCAGTTCCAACTAGAGTAGACCCATTGAACCAATTGCTGAATTGTGACTCAACTTAGGGGCATTTCAGATTGGCCTAAAGGGATGGCCTGGGGGCATGGAGTTGGGGCAATGAAAAACGACTGAAGAAACATCATTTTTGAAGGTGTTAGGTTGTAGTATGTCTGCAGTAAAGAGCGCATGAACTGGAAAAGGGAAGATCCTACTTTGGTCTTTTCTGCCAAAGATTGTTGGTGCCTCATTGGACTATAAATCCAGGATTCTGTAGGAGTGAGCCGTGGCAGTTCAAGTGGTGTCAAACTGCATTGTTTCTAAGTGCCTCAGCTATGTAGCTATGTATACGTAATTATATATGATGTAGACAGTGATACAGGATTTAGATCAACATTATATTCAGACAGATTATATCATACCTAAATATATATTTGGATAAAGCTTGTCCCTTTAAAAATAATTTTCATATCTCAATCAAATACTGTTAATAATACAACTATAACTACAAACCCAATTCAGTTAAACTTTAACTCCCAAAAAATAACAACCCCAAGATCAAGTTGCAGTATGTCAGTCCAAAAATGATTCACACTTTGAAGGAAGTCCAGGGGCAAGGTGCATTTCTGAAAGAAATAGGACAAAGGATTTGGAATTATCTTCCTTCTTTTTGCCTTTCCAATATCAGTAGTTTTGTTCTTTTTCTACTGGGTGAGTTTTTTGTTAAATTTGGCTTGGACTTTATCAAATAGTGGATCAATAATTGTGTCATGTTTCTTCTTCTTAATTCTTCTTTTGTGTTCTTGTTTATTGCATGCAGATATTTCTTCCCAGATTACCCTCATAAAGTCTGGCAGCAGTGTGAAGACACCAGGACAGGCTTTGCTTCTGACCTGTACAGTCTCTGGATTTTCTGTAGGCTGGCTCCGTTACCTCTCAGGAAAGCGAATGGAGTGAATTGTACATATCTGGAATAGCGGAAGCACTTACTATAACAGTGGTCTCGCAAATCGGATTTCCATCACAAAGGACATCTTAAAAAGCCAGGCGATCCTTCAGCTGAGTGGATTGACACCTGAAGACACTGCTATGTACTACTGTGCAAGATGAACACTAAGAAAATTCTTCTCAGCAATTATACAAATACCATTCTTCCTGAAAAAGAAAAAGAAGTGTTATTCATGGGTTTGCTTGCTCATCCTGCTTCCCCAACCCTGGATACAAATCATTCATAGTTGCAAATACCTAAATGCAGGCAGGGAGCCTGGAAGCTGATCTGATAGCCTTTTAGCTGAAGAGCCGGGTATGAATACTCCAAATAAATAAATAATAAATAAATAATAGTGGATTCTTTAAAGCAATGAGAAAGAAGAACCTACAGCTGCATGAACATTCCTCTGCTGAACCAATGTGTAAGCATCACCATGGTTAGGAATAAAATAGATAAGATAGGGGATCTCTGGAAGGGATCTAGCCAATAAGGATAAAAACCAAGGTTATATGGGAGGGGAATTTTGGGCATATTCACTTCCTCTATTTGCCACACCCTGTCTCTCCTCTCTCACACATGCAGTAGTGCTGAAGAATATTGCTTTATGTTCCCACTTCCACTAATTTGAATAATTGAATGAACTATAATTCCCAGGATTCCCTAATACTGAGCTAGGGCAGTTAAAGAGTGTTAAATTAGATTATTTTTCCAGGATGTTTTGGGTGTCAATGTTGTTGACATGGAGAGATCTTTTGCCAATGTCATCCTCATACACACACACACACACACACACACACACACACACACATGTTACTACCACCAATAATAATACTAAGGAGATTATTGCAATGTTAATAAAACTGGCTTACGTGAGCTGGCTTAAGATTCAAAATGGACAGCATCCTGATCTTATCACAAGGATTTAGCTGCCAAAATCACGACCTGGGTCCATCCCAGGTCCATCCCACTCCCAGGGGCACTCAGTGCTCCTCTTTTCGAAGCAGGGAGTTTTCCAGCTTAAGGAACTGGCTGCCCGATGGCCCTGGGAGCGGCGATGGAGCTGGGATGGACCCAGGTGGAGATTTCAGCAGTAAATCCTTGTGATAAGACCAGGATGCTGCCTGTTTTAATTTTTAAGCCTGCTCACATAAGCCAGTTGCATTAGCACAGCGATAATCTTCTAAATTTAGGTTTTGTCTTCCAAGAAGCAAAACAGAGGTCTGGACCATTGAGGCTGCTGCCACACTGCAGAACTGATGCAGTTTGATACCATTTTAAGTGCCATGGCTCAGCTCTATGGAACCCTGGGATTTTTAATTTGTTGTGGCACCAGAGCTCTCTGAAGAGAAGACCGAATAGCTCACAAACTACAAATTCCAAAATTCCATAGCTTTGAGAAGGGGTAGGCAACCTAAGGCCCGGGGGCCAGATGCGGCCCCCCGAAGCCTTTGGACTGGCCCCAGGCCGGTCCTGCCACCACCTCCGCCCCCCCGCCATGATGATATTGATTATTGTTGTTATTACTTGTTCTTGGGGTTTTCTTGGCAAACTCTCCACAGGGGTTTTGTCATGGCTTTTCTGGGGCTGAGAGAGTGTGCATGCATATTTATTTAATTATTTATTTATTTATGGTGCTTCAGCCCCCCAATTGTCTGAGGGACGGCAACCTGGCCCCCGGCTCAAAAAGGTTGCCTACCCCTGGCTTTGAGCCATAGCAGTTAAAAGTGGAGTCAAAATTATTTCTGCAGTGCAGATACAGCCAGGCATTCTGTTATATTGCTAGTGTCTAGGATGTTATGCAAATAGTCCTGGTGCCACTTTCTTTAAAAGGTTGTTACAGGTTGAGGGCAGGGAAGTCATCTCCTGAACTCCATTTAACTGACGTTCCACCCTGAAGATTGTTTTCAATAGCCAGTCATGGAACTGAGGCTCTTCATAAGCATCTTAATAGTCTTCCCTGCAAGTAAGAAAATATAACTGGATTGTTCTATAGTATTTCTGTGAAATTAAAATTCAAGTCTCTTTGAAATTCTCCTCATAATTTTTCTTCTTTCTTTCCATCCCCCCATTCCTTTTCTTTTTGCACAGACATTTCCTCCCAGGTTACCCTTACAGAATCTGGTGGTGGTGTGAAAAGACCAAGTGAAACTATCTATCTGGACTGTAGAGTCTCTGGATTTTCCCTCACAGACTCAAGCTACGCAGTGGGCTGGATTCGGCAGTATTCAGGAGAGCACTTAGAGTGGATTGCACATATCTGGGGTCATGGGGACACTTACTATAACAATGTCCTCCAAAATTGGATCTTTATCACAAAAGACACCTCAAAAAGCCAGGTGATCCTTCAAATGAGTGGCTTGAAGCCTGAAGACACAGCTGTGTATTACTGTGTGAGATGCACACTGAGGAATCCTTCTCAGCAATAATACAAAAACTATCCTTCCCTTTCTTGGGGTGTGTGTGGAGGAGTCATTCATAGCTTTGTGTGCAGCAGTTGAAAACAAAGTCATATTTACTTAAGGAAAAAAGCAGACATTTCATTATGCATCATTATTTTATTTTACAAATGTCTCTGTCTTATTAAGTTGGTAAAGAGTCTGGGCATGCTTACCACAGCAAACTCACCAAAACAACACAACCACTGGTCCACATAGGGATCACCTTGAGTCCCAAGTATTGTATCCAGGAAGGGATTAGAAGGAAGGGAAGGACAAGGTGAGTGACAGGAGCCCAAGGGCTGAAACTGTGTGTGGGATCAACTTGCAAAGAGAATCAGTCATATATACAATTGGCCCTCCATATCTATGTATACAGCATTTGTATTCAACCTTCCATGGCTTGAAAATATTCCCCCCACCAAAGAAAATCCAAATCCTTGTTTTTGCCATTGTAGATAAGGGACAGTATTTTACTACACCAGTGTATATATGAGACTTTGATATCCACAGATTTTGGTATCCATGAGTGATCCTAGAACCAAACTTCAGCAGACATCAAGGACCCATTGTATTTGGTTTAGTTTGGTTTTGCTGTGGTAAGTATGTCCAGACTCTCTACCAACTTAATTAGACCAGACGGAGACAGTTGTAAAACAAAAATGTATAGGTGGAAGTTTATTAGGACACAATTAGATAGGACATTAAACTCCTGAACTACTGAAACATTCACAGCTCCCCAAAACCATAGTCAGTTCTTGCCTCTGACTCACTGTCCTGTCTCTATTACAGCTCTTCCCTTTCTCTATATATCAGTGGTTCCCAACCTTTGCTTGTCCATTTTCTTTTGACTTTAGATCACTATACTTACTATATATTACAATGTCATATTACACCTTACATTTGGCAAAGTAACTTTAACTTCCTCACATACCAGTTACTCCGTATATGGTAGCTGTCTCTGTACAGTCTCTGGATTTTTTCCTCAATGCCTCAAGCTACACTGTGGTCTGGATTAATCAGTTTTCAGAAAAACACCTGAAGTGGGTTTTATATATCTGGGGTGATGAAGACACTCTGAAATCAGATCTCCATCACAAAGGACACCTCAAAAAATCAGGTGCTTTCAACTGGTTGGCCTGAAAACCAAAGAAAACAGCCATGTATTCCTGGATAAGATCGGACACACATTGAGAAATCCATTTTAGTAGTAATGCAAGAACCATTCTTCCTGGAAAGAGGTGTTAGTCATCCATGGGTTTGTGTGCAACAGCTGAAAACAAAGTCATGTTTTTGCTGACCAGCCATAGAATAATGAGACCAGACACAGATAACTGGGTTGAATAAATAAAGAGGAGTAGCTAATATCCCAGAGGACAAGATGAAAATTCAAAATGACCCTAATAGATTAGAAAGCTGGGTGAAGGGCCTTTGCAGACTGCCAGAAATAGTGCACATTAAATTGAGGCAATGCCCTGGCTCAGTGCTAGGGAGTCATGGGAACTGTAATTTATTGTGGCACCAGAGCTCTCTGACAGAGAAGGCTCAATGTCTCAGAAAAAAATACAATTTCCACGACTCCCTAGCACTGAGCCAGGGCAGTGCCTCAATTTAATGTGCACTATTTCTGGCAGTCTGCAAAGGCCCGAAGCTAACAAAATGAAATTCATCATGAAGAAATGTAAGGTACTGCATTTAGGGCAAAAAAAAATGAAATGCATAGATATAGGATGGAGCCACTTGGCTTAACAAGACTACATGTGAAAGGGACCTAGGAGTCCTAGTAGACCACAAGCTGAACATGAGTCAACAATGTGATGCGGTAGCTAAAAAGACCAATGCAATTTTAGACTGCATCAATAGAAGTATAGTGTATCTAGATCAAGGGAAGTAATAGTGCCACTCTATTCTGCTTTGGTCAAGCCCCACCTGGAATACTGTGTCCAGTTCTGGGCACCACAATTCAAAAAGAATGTTGAGAAACTGGAGCATGTCCATTGGAGGGCAACTAAAATGGTCAAGTTTTAGCTTGGAGAATGGGTATGTTTCGCTTGGAGAAGAGATAGAGGTGATATGATAGCCCTGTTTAAATATTTGAAGAGATGTCATATTGAGGAGGGAGCAAGCTTGTTTTCTGCTGTTCCAGAGAACAGGACCCAGAATAATAATAGGTTGAATAATAATAGGTTTTATTTGTAACCTGCCCCTCTGCAAAGCAGCCAGGGCGGCGTACAGCAGGATAAAACAATACAAGTTAAAACAATCAACCCAGTTCAAATTCCCAAACCCGCCCACCCCTTAAAAGTAAAGTATGCCATATTACAATAACAGATATAAAACCTCAAAGTATAATGGATGCAAGCTACAGGAAAAGAGATTTCACCTCAACATTAGGAGGAACTCCCTGACAGTAAGGGCAGTTTGACATGGAACACACTACCTCCTTCTTTCGAGGTCTTTAAACAGAGGCTGGATGGCCATCTGTCAGGTATGCTTTGATTGAGAGTTCCTGCATGGCAGGGGATTGGACTGGATGTCCCTTGTGGTCTCTTCCAACTCTATGAGTCTATGATTCTATGAATAAGGACAATTGTATTTAACCTAGAACCTATTTAATTGCATTTAACATGGAAAGGAACAAGAAAGGCTAGCAGCTCAGGCAGGCATCAACTCTCGACCTTCTCCTCAGCCTTCCCCTGGGAAAAGTGCCTAATCCACAAGGGAAATGCAATAGCTGGTTGCTTCCCTTGCAGCCATCTGTTGGAAGATAGACCCAAGGGACTCCTTCCCAAGCCTGAGGACCTAAACAATCAGGCCAGCTGCAAGGGTTGTCTCCTTCCACATCTCTAGGTCACAGGACCTGAAAAGGGTCCTTCCAGAGCCCTTCTTGCATGGCAGAGGATTGGTCAGATGGCCCTTGTGGTCTCTTCCAACACTGATTCTATAATTCTATTCTATGATTCCAGTTCTGCTGAGGTTCTGGGATAGGACATCATTCTCTATTATAGGCAAAGAAAAGGGATCAAATATTAAATGAAGAAGGAAATATAAGGAAATATTTACACTGCGATTTCATATACTACCCCTTTTTACTACTGATATCAAGATAGACTCACAAAATCTTAGGGTTGGAGGGAACCACAAGGGCCATTTAGTTTATCCCTGTACCATGCAGGAAAATACAACTAAAGCACTCCTGAAAGTTTCCCACCCAACTTCTGTCTATTGATTTCCAAATAGGGAGACCCTTTGAGGTTATCTATTCTACTTTCAAACAGCTCTTATAGTCAAGAAGTTATTCTCATTGTTCAGGTACAAACTCTTTTCATATAATTGAATCCATTAATTTGTGCTTTAATCTGCAGAGCAGGAGAAAACAGCTTTCTCCATCTTCTATGTACATGACAACCCTACAGATAATTAAAGTTGGCTGTCATGTCACTTTTCAGTCTTCTGTTAAGATGCTTTGCATATGTAAATCATATGCAAAACTAAACAGAACAGGGATTCATTTTGTCTCTAATGGCCAATTTCAGCTTCTTTAAATTCCATTTCCCCTTGCATCTGCTTTAGCCATATTGTGAAATTGTTGGCTCTTCCATTGTTTTGTTTAAAATGGTGTGGCTTTTGAATTTCCTCATATTCACTATTGGCTTATCATGTAAGTCAATGCTTGTGCACTCTCTTTTTCTGTCTCATTTCTCTAGAATTCATTTGTGGGAATGAAGGCAAATATTTTCAATCTTTGGGAGTTTTGTTTTACTCAGTAATCTGGGTAATAAAGCCATGTTTAAACTATTTGTCTCTTCTCTCTTCAGGGGTCACTTCACAGATTGTTCTCACATAGTCAGGGCCAGAAGTTAAAAAAACTTGGACAATACACAAGATTTATGTTCTGTGGCTGGATTTGCATTAAGCAGCTACAGCATGCATTGGTTCCGGCAGTCTCCAGGAAAAGGTTTAGAATGGATAGTATATTATTATTCACCTTCTGACAACATCTACTCTCCAACTGTCCAAGGGTGATTCCCTGGACGTTTTCACACGGGGCTTTGGCGGAGGCAATCCTACCTCCCGCCGGCCCCATTCCGGAATGGCTCTGGCGGCGGCAGGCTAATTCCTTTTAAAAGTCGGAATTACCTTTCCGCCACTGAAGCCGGAGTTGGAGGTGCTGAGGCTGGAGGGACGCCGGAAGGACGCCGGACTTAAGGCTCCGTGCGTTTGAACACACGGAGCTAGAAGCCGGACGTACGCAGGAATGGCACCGGAAGGGGCGGGGTTTTCTGCGGCGTGCGTCTGAACAAGCTGGAAGAGGAGCCAGAGTGGGGCCGGCAGGAGGTAGGATTGCCTCCGCCTAAAGCCCCGTGTGAAAATGCCCCCTGCCTCTAAGTCTGGCTCCAACTTCTGAACTGCCTGAAGCAAGAAGACACTGCCATGTATTACTGTGCTAGAGACACAGTGGTAGAAACAGGGCTTTTGTTCAGACAATAATTATAAAAGGAAGGCTATAGGTGGTGCTAAAGAGCTTTGAATTAAAATGATGGCTAGGAATAAAACACAAATGCAAATAGACACATCCAACTTTAATTTGTTTCTTTTACCAAACCAAATTTTCATGGTGATCATCTTTAGTCTATAATTTTAATCTATGGTATAATGTTCATCTTTAAATGGCAAGTGAAAAGAATAAGTAGCCTTCCAAATATTTGTGAACAGTAACCCCCATCAGCCTTCACCATTGGCTATCTAGTGTTGGAGTGGTAGGTCTTGCAGTCTAACAATTTCTGGGGAACCCAATTCCCTATGCATAATATGATCCACAGTGAGCTGTGGGGGGAAAATACAAAAAGCATAGTGGTATAGTGGTTTGAGTGTTGGAATAGAACTCTGGGAAACCAGAGTTGGAATCCCTGATTGGCCATGGTAATCCACAAGATTACTTTGGGCTTGCTCTGGGTAGGTCAACTTGTGTGGAGGTTTGGGGGTTGGTATCTGACCCCTATGCAGTTGTCCACCCCTGATGTAGTGTGTGAATTTATCAGTCCCAGCATAACTAATATGTTAGAAGTTAGAGCCAACATATGCCAAAGGTCAGGAGGAAGAGGAGAAGTGTGACTCAAGCCTTCAATTCAAGCTACAAGGTGGAGAGAAATTCAGAAAACTCCAATGGCCACCAGTTGTAGATATTGGAAGTGTATGGTTGTTGTTGCTGTTTAATCACAGTACCAAGAACCCATCAGTTTTCATGGCCATTGACAGGAGATTCTGGGAGCTATAGTCTCAAATTAAAACTTTCTGAGGTCTGTTCAGTAAACATTCTTTCTCAGTTCCCAACTCATGGCCAAAGAAACAAAGCACAATGGTAGACTAAACATTAATTTGAAGGGGTATGAGATATCTGCTCTTGGTTGAAGTCACCAATTCTTTACCTTTCTTTTGTTTCAGACTGTGATGGGCTTATATCAGCAATGGTTCTAGTATCATGCAAATCTTTATTGTTTAGCCTTCTTTAAAGGGAAGTTACAAGAGGTGGGCAGACTGTTCATGTTCATTGTGAATTTGGCTTAGTTTTGGGGAGTTCTTATCCACAGTCAGTCAGTCATGGACTTGATCCTCTTGATAAGTTTCCTAATCTTCCCTGCATGTAAATAAACCCTTCCATTTTTCTTGATATAATAGCATTTTATGTAATAATTACTATAAGCTCTTCTTGATTTTTGACTATGTTTATGTTCTTTTCTTATGCCTGAAGACATTTCCTCCCAGGTTACCCTCACAGAGACTGGTGGTGGTGTGAAGAAGCCAGGGGAGACTCTGCACCTGACCTGTACAGTCTCTGGAATTTCTCTAACAAACAATGGTATACACTGGGTCCGCGAACCTCTTGGAAAAGGCCTAGAATGGCCAGGAGCTATATGGATTGGTGGGAGCACTAACTACGACAGTGCTCTCCTAAATCGTATCAGAATCACAAGGGACATCTCAAAAAGCCAGGTGTTCCTGCAACTCAGTGGCCTAAATTCGGAAGATACTGCAGTGTATTACTGTGCAAGTGAGACACAATGAGGAAATCTTTTTTTGAGGCATTACAAAAACTCTTCCTCCTGGAAAGCAGGCATTAATCATTTGTGGCTTTGTGTGAAACAGCTGAAAGCAAAACCGTTTTTCATTCTGTCTGCTTCCAAGTCACCAATGTAAACAATGCATACTGCATCAATAATACAAAAATGACAAGCTATAAATGGGACCATAGAAACACAAGTAGAGATAATTTAAATGTTATAAATATTCTAATATAAAGGATGGAAGCCAACAGCTGATTATCTTCCCTTAATATAATTAAAGTCCTAAGGCACCTAAGCTTAGATCCAAGGCAGACAAGATTTAGGAATGTATTATATCTCAACTAGCTAAATGTATTCAATCAATTTTGTGTCCAAAATGGTATCAAAGATGGTGGTTCTTAGGTGAGAAATCACTGTATATTCACTCAAAGATATACCAACCATCATATAAAGCAATCTAAATTGCTTTATGTTTCCTTGCACACCTCATAACATATTTGGGATGCAATTACATTTTGGAATATAGTACAAGTGAAACTTCTTGAGATACTCTGTCCCAGATAAAAGCCTAGATGCATTTTAAACTCTAAGTACTTAGGAGGAAAAGTAGGTAAAGGAAGAGATGCGTTGATGCATTTTATACATCCATCATTATCTTCTTAGAAGCAGTACTAGAAAAAGTAAATCAACATCAGAATGGGAAAAAATAAGCTAAAAAAGACTACTTGCAAGGTCAAGAATGGAGGAACTAGACAAGATATATCATTGATTTCTAAAGTTAGAATTGTCAATGCCACCATATTTCCCATCCCTATATATGGTTGTGAAAAGTGGAAAGTGAAGAAAGCTGAAGAAGAGAAACTCACCTGAAATCTGGTGTTGGAGAAGAGTTCTACAGATATCAAAGACTGCTAAAAAGATGGATGAATGGGTCCGAGAGCAAATCAAGCCTGAACTCTCCCTTGAAGCCAAGATGGCTAAATGAGGCTGTACATATCATGAGAGGATGCAATTCATAAGAAAAGAAAATAAAGCATGGCAAGATAGAAGGCAGTAAGAAAAGAAGAAGGCAATATTTCAGATTCAAATTTCAGATTCAGGGTTCAAATCCCAGATGATCCACAGAAACCCATAGGGTGACCTTGGGCAAGTCACACTCTTCTCTCAGCCTCAGAGGGAGGCACTGGCAAACCCGCTTTGAAGAAACTTGTCAAGAAAAAAAAACCCATGATAGGTTCTCAATAAATTGGAAATGACTTGAAGGCACACAACAACTACAAAGGACCAGATACAGCACAGAAGGAACATTTTAGAAAATTTGGCCCTAAATGCATACTATTGATCAGTTCCAACTAGAGTAGACCCATTGAACCAATTGCTGAATTGTGTGTCAACACAGAGATCAATCCTATGGTTTCCATTGGTCCACTCTTGTTAGAATTAACTATAGGGTTTGGATGTACAAGTACACCTCATTTAATGAAGCCTCTGACGATGAAGTTCTTTCTTAGGAAGGGTTTTTAATATTCATAAATTTATTGATTTTCACTTTCAAAAAGAACAAACACAATTAAAAGAAACAATCATCAAACATAACATATCTATAACCAAACATTGAGAAGCAGCTGTCTAGTCTGTTATATCATATGACATCAAGATAATTCAAATACTATTCACTTTCATAAATTCTCCTTCCACTTCTTACCTTCTTCTCCTTACTTCATATTTATCCTCCTTTCTTTTACATTTTCTTCCATCTCATCTCTTCTCCTTCAAATCCACTCATCTGACTCTTACTCCTTTCTTACCATCTTCCTCATCCCAACCTCTCCTCTATTTTCACATTCTCAAACTCTCCTTCACAAATTCCTACCCTCGGCTATTACTTTACTTTCTTCCATTCCCCCTTTTCCCTAATCCTCTTCCTAACACCACTTAAAATTACAACATACATGCCAAATTCCTCATTACCTGTATGTCTTAATTCTTTTTATTTTCAATGACTTTCTTATTTTATTATTTTTCCACACTGTTACAATTCTCATCATATGTTTTTATACAAATTGTCTTATTTGTTCCTTGAACCTCCTATGTTTCTAACACTATTTCATCTCTATAATACTTATCTTGTAATACTACTGTAAAAATACATCTGTTTCATCAATACATTTCTTGTTTAACTAATAGTCACTGTTTAATTATTGGTTGTATCAAACTTATAGTTGCTATATCTCCCCATTGCTCTCTTATAAATCAGTTTGCCCCATTCATCATTGAATTTCTCTAGCAAGTTGTCTCTCATCAAACATGTTAATTTATTTCAATTTTATCATATAATTTTCATATCCACTCCTCCTTGCTTGGGATTTTTTTTTCCATCTCTGTGCAAAAGTAATCCTAGCAATTGGGACTAAGTAAAACAAGATTTTCCCATGTCTCAATTTCCTCATCAAACACATAGGAAGGATTTTTAATCATTGTTGTGCTGCCCTTCCTTTTCCTCTTTGTTCTAGCTGTGAGATTTGAAAAAGCATAGGCATTGGGAAGAATGATTGGAGAAACATTATTTTGGGGGGTATCAGGTTGCAGCATGTCTGCAGTAAAGAGAGCATGAACTATAGCTGAATCCCATTTTGGGAGAATAGTAGGATATATATCCAATAATTTAAATAAATAAATAAATAAATAAATAAAATCTGTATCCCTGCCTGCAAGAGGCAAGGCAAACTTGGGAATAGCAAAACAGAGATAAAAGGTGAGAGCAGATCAACCTGTAACCCTCCATCTGTCCCGATTTGGCAGGGGCAGCCCTGATTAATCCCTGTTATCCCATTTTTCCACAGGTGTCTTGGGATTCGTAGTTTTACAAGGTCTTTGAACTTCTCTGCCAAAGAGTGCTGGTGCCTCACTGAACTATGAATCCAAGGATTCTGTAGGATGGAGACATGGCAGCTCAAGTGGTGTCAATTATATTGTTTATAAATGCCTGGAATATGTAGCTATGTATATGTAATGATATATGATGTAGACAGTGATACAGGATTCAGACGAGGATTATATTCAGACAGATTATAGCACACCTATGGATATATTTGGATAAAGTTTATCTTTTTAAAAAATAATTTTCATATCTCAATCAAATACTATTAATAATATGAATATAACTATAAACCCAATTCAGTTAAACTTTAACTCCCAAAAAATAACAACCCCAAGAACAAGTTACAGTATGTCAGTCCAAAAATGCATGCTTTGAAGGAAGTCCAGGGGCAAGGTGCATTTCTGAAAGAAATGGGACAAAGGGTTTGGAATTATCTTCTTTCTTTTTGCCTTTGCAGTATCACTAGTTTTGTTCTTTTTTCCACTGGCTGAGTTTTTCTATTAAATTTAGCTTGGACTTTATCAAATAGTGGGTCAATGAAGTCCTGTTTTTTTTTTATATAAAACATTTTCCTTGTCACCTGTCTCCTCAGATTCTAATTAAATTCACCAGCTTGGGTAAAAACTTCTTTAAACTACAACTCCCAGGATTCCAGAGGATGTGGCCATCATAATTAGAGAGGAATCATAGCACAAACAAGTATGGATGGGTTCAGTATCTCATTATCCTCATTCCTATTATAAAACAATTGTCCAAGCTTTCAAATATACCCTCATGAACTATCTGGCTGAGTGTTTGTGCAAAAGTAATGCAATTCCCTGAATACTCTGCATGCAGAAAAAATTTTCCTTTTAATTAAATGGAGTTAAAATGATGTGGTGAGAGCCATCATGGCACAGTGGTTTGAGCACTGGACTACAACTCTGGAGATCAGGGTTTGATTCCTTATTCAGCCAGGGAAACCCACTGGTGACCTAGAGTGAGTCACACAGTCTCACCCCCCTGATAAATTTGCCTTAGGGTCACCATAAATCAGAAATTACTTGAGGTCACCCAACAACACCATAACAAAGTTGTGTGCACACTACCGCTAGTAATGATGTAGCATAATAGTCTTTCCCTTTTTTTTTCTGGTAGCTACTTGAACTATGCCTTCCCTAACAGACCGGATCCCTCAACCTAAGGAGTTAGGTAATATCAGAAATGTACGGTAATATACATGAAAACAGAGAACCAGCATGTCTGAAATTTCCCTTTAAACTACTTTAATTCATTTATTCACTCATTTATTTATTTTTAAAAATATATCTGAAAGAAAGGGTGCAGCTCCACCACCCAGTCCTTGCAAGTTGTCCAAAGGCAGAGAGTCATGCAATTTGTTTTTGCTTTAAAAAAATAATATGATGCTTCATCCAAGTTCTAAAATAAAAACAAACTATATTTGACCACCTTATGAAGACAGACTGCACATTATGCACATTATGAAGACAGACTGGGTTTTATAAAGGACCACTTGCACCAGCTCTCAGACAATATGCAAATAGTGATTCATCTGAAGTGGACTACCATCTAGGAACGTTTGACAAAAAAAAAAAAAAAAGCTTCAAGGTGCCACAAGGCTCTTTATTTTTTATGCAAATATTGGTAACAGTTGTCACTATAAACCTTCCTCATTACACCCCAGTAGTATTTGGAAGACTGTAGCTCCCTTTTCCCAAAAGCATTGAAACCATTTCCTTCAAAGTAGCTCCCAAATGCTTGGGGAAATGGCATGGTGGCTCCATTTGATACTTATCATAGCAGTTTTGCAAGGTATTTTTCCCTTTTGCTTAAAAGTAGGAGGAATGTAATTGCTTATAAATGTAATTGGATGCTAACTTTCTCTAAATAGATGTGCACTATGCACAGAAATCTGACATGATTCAATGTGACATATCTCAACTGTCATTTGTTTCTGTTTTTAATTTCTCCTTGTCAGGAACAAAGGCACAGAGTGTTGTTCTGACCCAAGTTGGTTCAGAACTGAAGAAGCCTGAAGAATCAGTTCAACTGAAATGTGCCACCAGTGGATTTGTGCTCAATGACTGGTGGATGGCTTGGATCAGACAGAAACCAGGGCAGGGACTCCAATGGTTAGTGAGCTACGTGAGATCTTCAGCCACTAACTACTATTCGCCTGCCATCCAAAGGCGCTTCACAGCCTCAAAGGACAGCTCCAATTTTTATTTGCAAATGAACAACCTGACTCCAGAGGACACTGCTGTGTATTACTGTGCAAGAGACACAGTGAACGAAAGCGTATTAGAGATGATGCAAAAACCTTTCTAGTGAAACGACTCAGGAAAATAATTGCAGCTGGTGGAAACCAAACCACAATATTGTCAAAATTGAGGAACAGTTTCCAAAATTAACAGTGAAGTTCAAGAGAAGTGCAGAATTTTTATTTTTTTGTTCTTGATAGGAGAACATAGGAAGCAAATAACCTCTTATAGCAACACAGCCCAACAGCGTACAAATGACATGTGTGCAAGAGAGAAAGAGTGAGACAAGGAGATCTGTTTTATGTGCCCAAGGATTAATGGGATAATTTTAAAAAGAGAAGACATTTCTTGTGTCTTCTTACTTCACTTAATCTGTATCTGCACTGCAGAAATAATCCAGGCTGACACCACATTAACTGTCATGGCTCAATGCTACAGAATTCTGAGAAATGTAGCTTGCTATTGGTACCAAGCTCGCTGACAGAGAAGGCTAAATGTTTCACCAAACTACAATTCCCATAATTAATGTATGGACTGGTCTGAGCATTGGACCACAACTGTGGAGGCCAGAGTTCAAATCCCCACTTGGTTTTTGTGAGTTATCAGGACAAAACAAGTGAAGCAGTAATTTCCAATTTATTGGTTAACATTTTTGCAAGAAGGGTGACCTAGGCAAGTAGGCACACTCCCAGACTTGACACAGCATGGTTTTATTCCCTTTCCCTCGCAGTATTTTTCTACCCCTGTAACATTATTGGCTGATGTCATTAAACTATATAACAAAGCACAAATGGCTATAATGAATACCTTATCTCTGCCCCTTTTACATCTCCCTATGCTGAAATTCAGAACCCTCTCACTCTTATTTACAGGTCTCCTTTTAGGGTATATCTTTGGCATGATTTTCAACCAAAGTGAAATGTATACAGTCACCCTCTGTTCTTGTGGAGTTTTCATAACAGACTGGATTCCTCAACCTAAGGAGTTAAGGTAATATCAGAAATGTGATATACATGAAAACAGAGAACCAGCATGTCTCAAATTTCCCTGTAAACTACTTTCATTCATTCACTCATTGATTCATTTCATATATATATATATATATATATATATATATATATATATATATTTGAAAGAAAGGGTCCAGTTCCACCACCAAGTCCTTACAAATTGTGCAAAGGCAGAGAGTCATGCAAATTATTATTATTATTATCTTGCTTTAAAAATAATATGATGTTTCACCCAAATTCTAAAATAAAAACAAACTATATTTGACCACCTTGAAATGAAATTTACATTATGAAGACAGACTGGCTTTTATAAAGGACCGCTTGCACCAGCTCTCAGACAGCATGCAAATATTGATCTATCTGAAGTGGATTACCATCCAGGAAAGTTTGACAAATAAAGCTTGTTGGGTTCAAGGTGTCACAAGGCTCTTTGTTGTTTATGCAAATATTGGTAACAGTTGTCAGTATAAACCTTCCTCATTACACCCCAGTTGTATTGTGAAGACTGTAGCTCCCTTTTCCCAAAAGCACTGAAAGCATTTACTTCAAAGTATCTCCCAAATGCTTGGGGAAATGGCATGGTGGCTCCATTTGACACTTATCATAGCGTTTTTGCAAGGTATTTTTTCCCTTTTACTTAAAAATGGGAGGAATGTAATTGCTTATAAATGTAATTGGATGCTAAATCTCTCTAAATAGATGTGCAGTATGCACAGTAATCTGACATGATTCAATGTGACATATCTCAACTGTCATTTGTTTCTGTTTTTAATTTCTCCTTGCCAGGAACCAAGGCACAGAGTATTGGTCTGACCCAAGTTGGTTCAGAATTGAAGAAGCCTGGGGAATCAGTTCAACTGAAATGTGCCGCCAGTGGATTTGATCCCAATAGCTGGTGGATGGGCTGGATCAGACAGAAGCCAGGGAAGGGGCTGGAGTGGCTGGCGAGATACTGGAAACCTTCAGCCACTGAGTACTATTCACCTGCCATCCAAGGGCGCTTCACAGCTTCAAAGGACAGTTCCAATTTTTATTTGCAAATGAACAACCTGACTCCAGAGGACACTGCT
>CM034710.1:5610824-5621222 GCA_020142125.1 Phrynosoma platyrhinos | reverse complement strand
AAAAGGCATGTGCGTAAGAGAGAAAGAGTGAGACAAGGAGATCTGTTTCATGTGCCCAAGGATTAATGGGATTATTTAAAAGAGAGAAGACATGTCTTGTGCTTACTTGCTAGTCTGCATGTACACTGCAGAAATAATCCAGGCTGACACCACATTAACTGCCACAGCTCAATGCTACAGAATTCTGAAAAATGTAGTTTGCTGTTAATACCACAGCTCGCTGACAGAGAAGGTTAAATGTTTCACAAAACTACAATTCCCAGAATTACATAGCATGTATGGACTGGTCTGAGCATTGGACCACAACTATAGAGACCAGAGTTCAAATCCCCGCTTGGTTTTTGTGAGTTATAGTTTTCTAAGTCTCAAAGTCCCAGATCAAATTAATCAGGAGAAAACAAGTGAAGCGGTAATTTCCAATTTATTGCCTAACATTCTTAAAAGAAGGGTGACCTAGGCAAGTAGGCACATGCCCAAACGTGACACAGCATGGTTTTATTCCCTTTCCCTGGCAGTATTTTTCCATCCCTGTAACATTATTGGCTGATATCATTAAACCATATAACAAAGCACTAACGCCTAAAATGAATACATTATCTCTGCCCCTGTTTACATCTCCTCTATGCTCAAATTCAGAACCTTCTCACTCTTATTTACAGATCTCCTTTTAGGGTATATCTTTGGTGTGATTTTCAACCAAAGTGAAATGTATACAGTCACCCTCTGTTCGTGTGGAGTTTTCATAACAGACTGGCTCCCTCAACCTGAGTTAGGGTAATATCAGAAATGTGATATAAATGAAAACAGAGAACCAGCATGTCTCAAATTTCCCTGTAAACTACTTTCATTCATTCACTCATTGATTCACTCATATATATATCTGAAAGAAAGGGTCCAGTTCCACCACCAAGTCCTTACAAATTGTCCAAAGGCAGAGAGTCATGCAAATTATTATTATTATTATTATCTTGCTTTAAAAATAATATTTTAATTTCACCCAAATTCTAAAATAAAAACAAACTATATTTGACCACCTTGAAATGAAATGCACAATATGAAGACAGACTGGGTTTTATAAAGGACCGCTTGCACCAGCTCTCAGACAATATGCAAATATTGATCCATCTGAAGTGGACTATCATCCAGGAATGTTTGACAAATAAACCTTGTTGGATTCAAGATGCAACAAGGCTCTTTGTTGCTTATGCAAATATTGTTAACAGTTGTAAGTATAAACCTTCCTCATTACACCCCAGTTGTATTTTGAAGACTGTAGCTCTTTTCCCAAAAGCACTGAAACCATTTACTTCAAAGTATCTCCCAAATGCTTGGGGAAATGGCATGGTGGCTCCATTTGACACTTATCATAGCAGTTTTGCAAGGTATTTTTTCCCTTTTACTTAAAAATGGGAGGAATGTAATTGCTTATAAATGTAATTGGATGCTAAATTTCTCTAAATAGATGTGCAGTATGCACAATAATCTGACATGATTCAATGTGACATATCTCAACTGTCATTTGTTTCTGTTTTTAATTTCTCCTTGCCAGGAATAAAGGCACAGACTGTTGTTCTGACCCAAGTTGGTTCAGAATTGAAGAAGCCTGGAGAATCAGTTCAACTGAAATGTGCCACCAGTGGGTTTGTAGTCACTGATTATTGGATGAATTGGGTAAGACAGAAGCCAGGGAAGGGACTGGAATGGCTGGTGATGTACTGGAAATCTTCAGAAACTAACTACTATTCGCCTGCCATCCAAGGGCGCTTCACAGCCTCAAAGGACAGCTCCAATTTTTATTTGCAAATGAACAACCTGACTCCAGAGGACACTGCTATATATTACTGTGCAAGAGACACAGTGAACGAAAGCGTATTAGAGATGATGCAAAAACCTTTCTAGTGAAACGACTCAGGAAAATAATTGCAGCTGGTGGAAACCAAACCACAATGTTGTCAAAATCGAGGAACAATTTCCAAATCAAACACGGAAGTTCAAGAGACATGCAGAATTATTATTTTTTGTTTCCAATTTATTGGAGAACATAGAAAGCAAATAACCTCCTATAGCAACACAGCTCAACAGTGTACAAAAGAAAAGGCATGTGCGTAAGAGAGAAAGAGTGAGACAAGGAGATCTGTTTTATGTGTCCAAGGATTAATGGGATTATTTAAAAGAGAGAAGACATGTCTTGTGCTTTCTTGCTTCACTTAGTCTGCATGTGCACTGCAGAAGCAATCCAAGCTGGCACCACAATAACTGCCACATCTCAATGCTACAAAATTCTGAGAAATGTAGTTTGCTATTAGAATCAGAGATTGCTGACAGAGAAGGCTAAATGTTTCCCACAACTACAATTCCCAAAATTACATAGCATATATGGAATGGTCTGAACATTGCACTACAACTCTGGAGACCAGAGTTCAAATCCCTGCTTGGTTGTTTTGAATTATAGTATTCTAACGACCAAAGTCCCAAATCAAATTAAACAGAACAAAACAAGTTAAGCAGTAATTTCCAATTTGTTGGTTAACATTCTTGCAAGAAGGGTGACCTAGGCAAGTAGGCACACCCCCAAACTTGATACAGCATGGTTTTATTCCTTTTCCCTGGCAGTATTTTTCCACCCTTGTAACATTATTGGCTGATGTCATTAAATTATATAACAAATCACAAATGCTGAAAATGTTACATTATCCCTGCCCATGTTTACATCTCCCCTATGCTCAAATTCAGAACCCTCTCTCCCTTATTTACAGATCTCATTTTAGATCTTTGGTGTGATTTTCAACAAAATCTTTGGTGTGATTTTCAACAAAAGTGAAACTTATGCAATCACCTCTCCATTGTTGAGGAGTTGGAGTCCATGGTTTTGAATGTTCACGGAGGGGCGACCTCCATTTAAATCATTGGGGTGCACCCCATTCAAGCCTATGGGGCTTGAATATTTGCAAATCTACATTTTTGTGGAGGGATCCAGAATGGAGAGCTGACTGTACAATTAACCCAGCCATGAACTGTAATTTCACCCCAAGCCACATTCTTAAATATCCATCCTTGCTTTCATGTTTGCATTATCTTTCTTTTACCTCATTAACTACAAAAAGCTTTTCTCCCAAAAGATGACTAGGAACTTTATCACATGGGGGAAATCCCATGCAGAATTGGGGTTTTAAATAGGAAAAAATCCACAAAAGTGGGTAGATTTCCAGACGACGTCATGTTTAATGTGTGCTTAATCCAAACGGAAAGTAGTCAAAAGCTGCTCCTTTTTACTTTCAGAAAATCCTTAAAGTAAAAAGAAGCTTTTGACTACTTGCCATTCAGGTTAAGCACACTTTAAAAGTGATGTCTGTGAAGATCTACCCACTTTTCCAGGTTTTCTCCACCTGACGACCAAAGATTTTCCAGGTTTTCCTCACCTGATGACTAAATTAGCACTCCTTTCACAAGTCACCGAAAGTGCACCGCAAAAGGCTGCGGCACACTTTTGGCGACTTTTCCACCGCAGCGTTTGCGAACGCTGCGGCGGAAGGTGCTCCTCAGAGCGCCGGCCGTGCGAAGGGCTGGCTGCTCCGAGGACGACCTCAGGAGGGGATTGGGGTGCCAAGCGTGCGGCTGCCCCTCCCCTTCCCTGCACCCAAGATGGCCTTTTAAGCCGTCTGCTTAGGCCCTCAGAATCTTGGTGCCTCACTATAACCACTACACCATACTTTTCAGTAAACCTCTAACAAGTCTTTGGGAATTGATACATTTTAAAAATATTTTCAAGATGTGGATGCTTGAATCCATAGATAAAAAAATCCGTGGATATGGAGGGCTGAGTGTATTCCAACTTGTGACTATCTGCTGCTTTTCTAAACTAACCTTACATCCTTTCCACACCTGTCAACCTAATTATACATATTCTTTGGAAGCTTGTAAAATTCACAACTTTTCTTATGAAAATATATTCCATTACACTCAAATTTTATACCAGTGATCCTGAAACTTTTTTGGGGTACCTTCTCCATTCCTTTTGGGCAAGAACCCTATAATCCTTTCAATGCCTATTTCCTCACATTAAGTCTACTGTTCTACTGCAAATTCAAAACAGCCAATCTTGGTTGCTGTTTCCTTTGTACCTTTCACCCTGAGAGCAGCAACCAAGCAGCTGGCTCAGCAGTGACTGAAAAGCTTCTCACCAATGCCAGTCTTGTGGCAAAGGCCAGCAGAGGCAAGAGATCCCTCGGTCATTGCTCAGTCAGTGCTCAATTTCTTTTTTCAAGGTGACTGGGTGCAAAATGAGAAGCTTCTCCCCTGCAAGGAAGGGCTCTCAGTCCTTCATTCTCAGGGTAGAGAGAGACGCAATTGGTGTGTGTGTAGGGGATTTAGAGAGGACACATGTTCTGGACTGGAGACTGGCATGGGTGGGAAAATGAAGATATTTTAACTACAGAAGTACTCTTTCCAAAAATCAACTCCAGATACTCCTCCCTCTCCTTCCCTGAATCTTCCTACATAGTTTCAAGTGCCCCCCCCAAAAATCCATGGGGTGACCTTGTGCAAGTCACATGCTCTCAGCCTCAGGGAAGGCAGTGGCAAACCTCCTTTCAACAATTCTTGGCAAGAAAATCCCATGACAGATAGGGTTGCCTTAGGATCTTCATAAGTAGGAAATGATTTGAAAGCACACCACCACCACCACAACCACCACCACAACTACCACCACCTTTGAGTGAGACATCTGAACTTTTTCAAGGAAAGCAAAGAAGACTTTCAACAAGACTAGAAATTTGTTTTTGTGCAAAGCACCAGCACTGTTTCTTTTGTCATCTCTTCTCTCAGCCTGATGAAAGACAGCAGGAGTGGCAAAGCAGCTCAAACCTGCCAGCTTGTCACAGCAATACTCACAAAGTTTAAGCAGGATCCCAAATTTGAAAGCTCCTTTTTGGTGCTGCTTTTTGCTCCAGCTGAACTTAAATGAATTGGGGTGCATCTACACTGTAAAAATAGCACAGAAAGTGATTTGACACCACTTTAAGTGCTGTAGTTGCATCCTATGAAATCCTGAGATTTGTAGTTTTACAAATTTGTTTTTAGCCTTCTCTGCAAAAGAATGCTGGTGCCTCACAAAACTATAAATCCCAGGATACTGGAGCCATGGCAGTTAAAGCTATGCCAATCTTCATTATTTCTATACTGTATTCTATTATTGATACTGTCAGACAATTAATCAATAAAACATGTTCTGTTCTGTTATTTCTACACTGTAGGTGGACCCTTGGTTTTATGGCACTATTGTAGACATCAACTTCATATAGTTTCAGCATGGTACAACTGTTATATGAATAGAGAGTAGCAGTAAAAAGTACAAGAAGTAATAGTGCAGCAGAAGGACTTGAGAAGTCTTCAGAGGTTAATGTCTGTCTGAACAACAACAAACCCACACCCCTCTCTAATAAAGAAGGAGATACGCAAATTATGGGACAGTCTACTCTTTAAAACTACTCCTACGTTCTTGGGTACAATCAAATTGACCCCAAAGGAGGATTCTTGCTGGTTAGTTGCCACCCCATCTGGCAAAGAGTTTCCCACCAAACAACTAAATAGAAATGGACCTTTGGATTAATTTCATTTTTACTCTTATGCTTTTCAAAGGTATTTTGTGCAATTCTCTGCAATATCAGTAGATGGGAGGAACCACTATTGACTCTGATTAAATAACATTTCTAGTAGAATTACTGTTACAGCTACTATTACTGCTGCTACTGATAATGACGATGATGACGACGATTTGTCAATAAGGTTTGTCACTCTTCTTTCTTTCTAGGTGTCCTGTCAGACATTTCTCTGACAGAATCAGGAGGTGCTGTGAAAAGACCTGGAGATTCACTTCAACTCCTATGTACCACTTCGGGGTTCAACATAGACAGCTATTGGATGCACTGGGTTCGACAGGCTCCTGGAAAAGGGCTGGAGTGGGTCTCCAGTATCAATGGAAGAAGTACATATTATGGACCTTCAGTCAATGGTCGATTCACAACATCCACCGACAGTTCAAAAAAGCTTGTTTATCTAAATATGGGACAGCTGAAAGCTGAAGACACTGCTGTGTATTACTGTGCTAGAGACACAGTGAGACAAAATGAATATGAGCTTACACAAAAACCCACAAAGAGATTAGCAGAAGTGGAGGGGAAGAAGCATGCAGCTTCACAGGGACAAATATCTGTTTGTTGTTTTCTCAACTAGTTGGTCAAGCACAAATGACTTGGATACACAGGTGGATTTTTTTTTATGACACAAATAAGTCAGCTCTCAGGAAATACTTTAATGGTAGTAGCACTCATTAAACAGTTTAATACATACACACACGTAAATGTGTGTGCGTGTATTACACATACAGTTGACCCTCCACATTTGCAGCTTTGTCTTTTGTCGATTTGATTAATGTGTTCTGTCTAGGAATCTCTAGGTCCTCCAATGTTACTCTGCCAGATGTTGATCATAGAGGCACACTGGAGAACCTAGAGATTTCTAGAGAAAACACTTCTCTAGGCATTTGTAGCTCTATGGCCAATATCTACTGGATGTTGGCCAGAAAGTTGCACTGGAGAACCTAGAGATTCCTAGAGAGATGCTCTCTCGGGTTTTAAAAATGGGGTTTTTATTTGCATTTTTCCACTTTCATGGGTGTCCTGAACCCCCTAATCCCAACAAATGGGGAGGGCCCACTGTATATACAAAAGTTTATTTTGGAAAGAAAGCAGTGTGAAAAAAATATCCTCACTGTATCATCTGTTGAGAAGAAACAAAAAATAAAAATAAAGGTTGGAACCCTATATGCACATCAGTTACTTGAATACTGTAGTTACATAGCTCTCTAGTGAATCCTGGCCTAAACCCCTAACTCTGCTCACAGGTCAGTGTCCATGGAGATCAGTTGGGGCTGGTTTCACTGTCACTTAGGAAGCAATTGATTAAGGGTCCCACCCCCTCCCATGTCTGATGTCTGATGTGAAAGCAAGAAACAGGACCCTTGTTGCAATTCCCCCTTGCACCAGAGATTGTTTGTACAAAGTGTAGGCATGGGACCATCAACTAGCTGCTTCTTCATTGGGATTGGGAAACAGACCCCTGTCAATTTGAGAGGCTGCTTCCCTGTAAATGAAAACCGAGGGACTTCCATGGTCCCGGCATGTCTCCTAAATGACAATAATGATGGTCCTATGTAGGGACACTGAATATGAAGCAATCATGAATTCACAACTCTAGGTTAAGCATGCATATCTGTTCTACAGGATTCTGACCAAGATTCCAATGTGCAAGAATGAGATATGTGAGAACCTACTTTCCTAAGCAACAGCTATCACATTTTCTATTACTGAACAACAACAACTGCTACTGTAGTAGTAAAAATGCACAATTTTTCTCCATTTTCAATCAAAAAATAGCCTGCTGTGATATGCCATCTTGACCAAAGAAGTAGGTTGTGCTTTTATTTTACTTTTTTGCTTCTCTCTCTCTCTCTCTCTGTTGTTTTTTGGCTAAATTTGGACAAGACAATTCAGGGTTTACATCCCTAATACCAGAGAAAAGCAGCGATAGTCTGGTTTCATGTGGAAGAAAACAAAACAGAAAAATAAATAAAGTAATATTGCAGTATAAACATTTGCAGGGGGTGGCACTCATGTTCCTTGGTACTGGCAACTGAGTAAAATGACTTCATAATAAAATGAAATTGGGAGAAAAAGGTAGAGAAGGAAATTTACTTTAATCACAGTAAACAGATACCTAAGGACCCCTCTTTTGGTGGATAATATATTTTAATAATTAAATTGTCATTTTTGAAAATGTTTTTTCACTCCATTCAATCCCTCATCTGTATATTTGCTGAACTATCCTTCTATGGTTACCCTTTTCCTATAAATCTATATTAAAAAGAATGCATTGCACAAGTGAGAAATGAATCCAAAGGTTGTTAATTTTCTGAATTATGGAAGATTATTACATGTTCATAAATATGATCAGATGAGCAAAAGTGAAGTAATCTATCTGATAAGGAGAGTAAGTGTAGCCTTCCTTAGGATAAAAGCTTTAGGGCCATCAATTCTGAAGGAGATGCCCTAGGGCCTTATCAAACGCTGGTTAGGAAGCGAATAGTAAGCGAAGACTTACCGAAGTAAGAAGAAATCCGAAAGGAAGTGCGGTCTTTCCGGGGCCTTTCCGGGGCCTTTCTGGGGCCTTTCTGGGGCCTTTCTGGAGGAGGCAGAGGCGGCGGCGGGGGTTCCCTCCCTCCGACACTTTCCAGGCCTCCAGCTGGCCCAAGGCACCGGCTGAGAGGCTTCTCCGGCCTCGAGGAGGCGGCGGCGGGGGTTCCTCGCCCTCCCTCCGACACTTTCCATAGCCTTACTTCCCCAAAAAACTGAATGTCAAAAGATCCCCTTTGACTTCGGTTCATGGGGAAAGAAAACGTTTTAACTTTGGATTGCCTTTTGGATATGTGTGGACACAAGGAAAGGAAAAACGTTTTAGCTTTGGATTGCCTTTGGATACCTTCTGCTTCAGACCTCATGTGATAAGGTCCCTAGATCCTATTTGCTTTCAAGGCCAGGTCCAAGGGCAAGTGCTGATCCTTAAAGTTTTGAATGGCTCCAGGTTCAAATATTTCCCAGAACATCCCTCCTCATACTAACATGGCTATGACAAGCATCTACAAGGATCTCCACAGGTTCTTGGGAGATCCTCATGAATAACGTATTTGCTGTGTGTTGAATTATGGGAAAATAGCTGAATGTATCGCTGCTAATCCCCACACTTTCACAGAAATGACCGCAATTCATTTTGCACTGCAGAAATAATGCAGGTTAACACCACTTTAAATATCATGGCTCAATGCTATGGAATCCTGGAATTTGTATAGTTTGTTGTGGCACCAGAACTTGCTGACAGAGAAGGTGACATAGCTCACAAAACTACAAATCCCAGAATTCTATAGCATTGAGCCATGGCAGTTAAAGTGGTGTCAAACTACATTATTTCTGCAGTGCAAATGCAGCCCACATGCTGCTTACAAGGTAGGTTTTTGGGGGGCTGGTCAGGATATTGGAGTTTGCTTGTTTGGAACAGAATGCTGACCCACACAATGAATGAAAATGTGGTTACGATAGTGTAAATCTGATTTAGAACATCACTACTCACCAACAGAATGATAGCCCATATTTATTCTTATAAAACCTTGCACACTTCTACTGAACCTCATGTCATTGTGTCCTTGATATTGGCAACATCCTTTGCATCATGCAAATCATCTCTGAGGTTGTCATCGTTAAAGGGAACTTTTCAGAAACAATAACCTTAATTCAGTATAACTGAACACTCTTGCCTCTCAAGACCTAGAAGATCCATCCAACAATGGCAGGTCTGCAGTTAGCAGTCCTAATAAATATCCTGATAGTGTTTCCTCCATGTAGGTAAAACACATTTTCTCATTATACTGACGATGTGAAAGTTTCTTATCCAGTTTTCTCATGCTACTTTTTGCTTGTTTGCATATGTCCTTTCTAGACGTTTCCTCACAGATTACACTCTCAGAATCTGGTGGTGGTCTGAAGAAGCCTGGAGAGTCCCTACAATTGACCTGCACGGTATCTGGATTTTCTCTAGCAAGCTATGCAGTGAGCTGGATCCGTCAACCACCAGGAAAAGGGCTGGAATGGATGGGGGTTGCCTGGGCTAGTTCAAGCCCTAACTATAACAGTGCTCTCCAAAATCGGATCAGCATCACAAAGGACAATTCGAAAGGCCAAGTGTTTGCTCAACTGAATGGTTTAAAGTCAGAAGACACAGCCATCTATTACTGTGCAAGGGACACACTGAGGAAATCCCACTCAGAGGCAACTCAAAAACTACCCTTCCTAAAGTTTAAACTTCAGTAAGCCATGTGTTTATAAACTGCAGCTGAAAACGTCTATTTTTTCTTTCTCATTTCCTCAGGCACTGATGCATGAACTCCCATATCATTTATTGTCCTAAAGCACATATTTATAAAGGTAGCAGCAGAAGGAGCACAGAGAGCATATTTTCAAAGGTCAGGATCCTGTTTGCATGGGCTGAAAGAACTGGCCTCCCCATGGAGAGGAGTTTGGATGATGCATGGCCCAATTCCCAAATCTTGCCTAAACAGCCCAGACAACATCTGGCCTGTTCAGTGCCAAACCTAGGATGTACCTCTCTTAATATGAGCTTTAAAAGTCCCTATTTGCTCCAGAGGAAGATCTGGAGCTCTTCATTCTGATGCTAGCTGGCTGCTTGCACACATGTCCCACTGTGCCACTGAGTATATCCACTGCAGCTGTGGGTCATGCACTCTTGTCAGTGTGTGGATGATGGATGTTGCAGTGATGCTCTTTGACACCC
>CM034710.1:5574008-5585277 GCA_020142125.1 Phrynosoma platyrhinos | reverse complement strand
CCAGCTGATTTAACATGACAAGATTCAGAGTACAAACTGGGAGAGTATTCAAAATTAAGTAGAAATCTTCCTTTCTTCAATGGAAATCTACTTTTCCCCACATTGGGAAAATACCTCTGGCAGGTTGGAATATGAGTCAATGTGTTTTCAGTTCTAATTTTGCTCATCCCAGTCTTTGGAGTTATGAGATTTTAATCTCAAACACACTGGATTTTGTCATATCAGTAAATAAGATTTTTTTAATATAAAAAATACACTTGAAAATGCAAAATTAAAATATCATATGTATGGATAGCCATACATTGCTGAAATTTTGGATTGGTGGGGCTTTCATCTCTGTTTGTTATATGTCATAAGATACTCCTCATTTAATTTTAAACGTTGAGCAATGGTGGTGGTGGGGATATGTTAAAAGTGTTTAAAATGATGGGTGATTTAGAGAGCTGGTAGTCAGATATTATGATTCTCATAAAAATGCAACATGGAATACTCTCATAAAACTGAACAGAAAGCATTTCACACAGAATATAGTAAAATCCTGGAATTCAGTACAAAATAAAGGCATGGCCATACATTTAAGGAGCTTTAAAAGGGACTCGACTAATTATTTGGGAGAGGTCAGGTCCTATCTCAATTGTACTCATCATTATGGTTATGTATTATTTCCCTTTACAGACTGCCAGAAATAATGCAGATTGAGGCCACTTTAACTGCCCTGGCTCAGTGCTAAGGAATTATGAGAACTGTAGTTTATTATGGCACCAGAGCTCTCTGACAGAGAAGGCTCAATGTCCCAGAAAAAAAAAATTCCCATGATTCCCTAACACTGAGCCAGGACAGTTAAAGTGGCATCAATCTGTATTATTTCTGGCAGTCTGTAAAGGCCCTTTGATACCCAGTTCCTGGGGAACAAGAGGCTAAGATGGCTATTACACTCATGTATACCTTGCAGCCTTCCTAAAAGAAACTTTTTGGCCAATGTGATAATTAGGAAGGACAATTACCTAGATCACACAATTATTTAAAATTTCCTTTCTGAATTTCTGCTTCTTATGATCCATGTTAGACGGATGAGTGGGTAGGTGGATGAGGGGTAGACCAAAGCTCACACACCTTCTCCTTCATGAATATGGATAGAAGGAGAAGAAAATTTGGGATCGATGTACTTTGAAAAGGAACACATTTTAGAAAATGCGATATGGATTCAAGGAATTCACATAGAACTGGCAATATGTAGTCATCCCACAGCCTTTCCCTAGTTCTACTACTGGAGATAACTCAAGTTAATAAAAATACATAATGTTAACTTTAGTTGTAATAGTGTCCCATATGTGTCTCTCATGGTTACATTTTATTAATGAATATTTTGTTGCTGATTTTAGATATCCATTTCAGTGTCCAACTTGTGGAATTTGGACCAGAAATACTAAAACCTGGGCAAACTTTCAGGCTAACTTGCACAATCACTGGAAATTCTGTGGAGAAGGATGGATTCGACAAGCTTCCAGAAAAGGACTGGAATAACGGGGTCAGATAGACTGGGCTGGTTCATCATGGCGCACATACTATGCCTCATCTCTCCAAAGCAGAGCCACCATCTCAGCTGATTCCTCCAGGAATGAGTACTTTCTTGAGTTGTGATCTCTGACAGCTGCAAACTCAGCTACCTATTACTGTGCCCAAAGATCACAATGAAACAAAGAAAGAAGAAACTACAAAAAAAAGGGGAAGGAATTGTTTTTGCCATAGAAATTCTATGGACCGAACTAGACACTGAACAGCAAAAGTCAAAGATCCATAGTATTCGAATCATACTAGCTTACTGCGATTTGCGGAAGGAGCTGTATTTTAGCTCTCTTTCCTGGGGCGGCGAAGCTGTGCCGTGGGGCTGAGGAATGCGGATGCCTCGGCCCCGATCCGCAGCTTCCCGGGGCGGCCCTGTGCCACCCGTCTGCTTAGGCCCAATGTCTCTCCTATTCCTCAGAGGCCACAGCAGTGATAGTTGGAATCAACTTTTCCCTAGTTCTACCACTGGAAACACCTTAAGTTAATAAAAATTCATAATGCTAACTGTATTATAGACCGTCATCTGTGTCTATTCATAAATAAGCCCCAAGTAAATATTTACTTCATTTCCAGAGGATTGCAGTCTAAGTTTTTACTTAGGATGAAATATGAAATATTGTCACATATCTCTGGAGACAAAACTCTTCCTGATGTAAGAAGAAAAGAAGTAAGTGCAGAGGTCAATGTCAGCTAGATCTCTTCTAACATTCTCCATCAAGGGTGAATTATTCAAGCTTATACTAGTCTTGTTGTGAATCCACAATCAAGTTAAGATATGCATGCTATGACCGTATTTTATTTTTCAATATTTACCAATAACCTAGTTCTGCCTTCCTAGATTACATATATTTGATCGATACCCTCAGGCTTATTCTGGCCCATAAATTTGGTTCATTTTGTAGGTCTCTGCATGTAAAGAAAGAGCTGGTTTCCTCTTTTATTACACCAGTTATGCAAATACAGAGACATCTTCCTGTTTAAATTTGTAGAACACGCTCCCTGCCCCAACTTCACCTAACTCCACAACCCCTGTGTCTGTCTCTGATCACATCCAAGCCAATTCCATTAAGAAACAGAAAAAATACGATACTTTTCCTTCAGATAATTTTCTGTTTTGCTGTTATAAGAGGTAATGGCTTTTCTGCCAAATAGATTTAGCAGAAAGACACAGTATGATTGTTAATGCCTAGTAAGTTTGAGAACCTCTCTTTCTTTCTAGGTGTCCAATCAGATGTTCAACTAGTGGAGGCTGGAGGAGATCTAAAGAGGCCTGGAGACTCCCTTCACCTCTCCTGTCAGGCATCCGGGTGCACCTTCAGTAGTTTCTACATAAGCTGAATGCGACAGGCTACTGGGAAGAGTCTGGAATGGATTGCACAGATTTATGGTGATGGAAGCAAGCAATTCTATGCAGACTTGGTGAATGGGTGCTTCACAATCTTCAGGAATAATCCTTCCAATATGTTATATGTGCAAATGAACAGCCTGAGCCTAGAGGACACGGCTGTATATTACTGTGCAAGAGATACAGTGAGAGGAAGTAAAACTGAAGCCAAGCAAAAACAGTGCTTTGCTCACAATAAATTTAATATAATAATAATAATAATAATAATAATAATAATAATAATAATAATAATAATAGTAATAATAATAAAAAATTTATGTGTACCCATCCCTCTGTCAACCAATCGGGGCAGCTTACAACAATTAAATTCCATACAGTATGATTCATCCTAAAATACAATCTCAAAATCCCCAGAACCCACCCACCCCGAAAAATCATGTATCCATTAAAACATGTGAAAATAACATCACAAGAGAAAAATAAATAAAACAAGCAAGAGTACAAAACAAGCAGGGTGGTAACGAGATTTGTGTATAAATGTCTGGTCTCTTTATTTCCATGGTTGGTCAGGAATGTCTAGATAGCCCTCTGCTCTAATTCTTCCTCTTTATTAGTGTCTCTCTGTTGTTTAAACCTGGTTTTAGCACAATAATGTAGCATTTAGGGAGAAAGATACAACCCAGTAGCCCAGCACTGGAGGCCAAGATAGAGAAGATCTCTACAGCTACCATGTATTTCCCCTTGGTGCTCAGGTAGGTTGGAATAAAAGAAAGCCAGACACTGCAAAAAATTAACATGCTGAAGGTGATGAGCTTGGTTTCATTAAAAGCATCAGGCAACTTCCTGGCTCGGAAAGCCACTATAAAGGTGACAATGGACAAAAATCCCATATATCCCAAGACAAGGTAAAAAATGGTGATGGAACCTTCATTGCATTGCACTATAATCTCTGAATCTAGTGACTGCATATCCAAGTCTGGGAATGGAGGAGAGGTTCCTAGCCACAACATACACATAGATGCTTGAATCAAAGTACAGGAAAAGACAATGGATTTGGCCAGCCTTTTCTTCAGCCACTTCCTCATGCTGGACGCTGGTTTGGTGGCCATGAAAGCAAGAACTACTGTGATGGTTTTGGCCAGTACACAAGAAACTGCCATTGAGAAGATAATGCCAAAAGTGGACTGTCTGAGAATGCAGGTTAATGTCCCAGGTTTGCCAAGAAAAAGCAAAGGGGAAAGAAAGGAAAGCAAGAGGGAGATAAGGAGGGTATAGGTGATGTCTCGATTGTTGGCTTTGGCAATGGGGGTGTCTTTGTGTTTAATAAAAATCCCAAGTATCAAAGCTGTGATCACTGAAAAGGAAAAAGCAAGTGTCGTTAAAATGACCCCTAAAGGTTCTCCATAAGAGAGAAAGCTTGTAGTCTTAGGAATGCATCTATCTTGATTCTTGCTTGGAAATTCACCTTCTGGACATTTGTAACAATCATCCATGTCTAAAAAAGAAAGGGAAGGGGAAAAAAAGAAAGACTATCACATTGTGCAGGACCAAAGGTACTGATGTACAGAACCAGAATCCAGGACCTCCTCTCCTGATGAGGACTTCTGAAATTATAGACCTATTCCATCATCATTTCTGAATGTTCTACCAACACACAAGGAACGGAGCTCCCTAATTCCATGTATCCATCCCTGGTTTCTTCACAAAAGAAGATTAACTTGCAGTCTGTGTGAGCACTCCCCACCTGAGTCAGAATCCTGAAAATTCAGGGAAAAATCATAGAAGAAAAGCTCCATTTCATATCCACCACTTTCCAGGTGTGGGAAGTGAAGACAACAGAGATGGAGGGGCAGAGCTAATAATGGCTATAATAATAATAGCTAATAATAATAATAGTGAATAATAATAATAATAATAATAATAATAATAATAATAATAATAATAATAATAATAAATAATAATAATAATAATTATCTGCTGATCTTTCTACTTTTGTGCAGGGATGAAAAATGTCACAACAGATAATCTTTTTGGGTGGGGTGTGTGAAAAACTCAAGATACATTTGCTCACCAAGAAAAGGGGCAGGAAAAACATAAATATTCTTTACATCTCTGTTTCATGCACAAGAAATGGCCAGTTTTACAGCTACTCCTTTTACAATTTCTCCAGGTAATAAGAGATATCTCTCAGTGTCCAACCTTTGTCTGGATCTCTCTGTCTTCAGCAACCATGATTTGGAACAGCTATGGGAGGGGTAACTATAAAATGAAGACTGGGTTCCCCATCCACATGACAATGGATCTAACCAGTTGCCCCTACAATTAGCACCTTTAGTTAAATATCAGTATAAACTGATCTTCCATGCTAAACATAACTATGAGAATCAGCCCAGATTTAAAAGTATTGCATCGATTGTGTTGTATAGATGCCAGTGTTTATAGATCCTAGAAGTGAACTGTTCAGAAAGTAAACTTCTGCCCTGTCTCTCCCCAAAGTGCACAGAAATGTCATTCAGCCATGCTCTGATCACAAGCAGAATGGATCTCCTTCCACCCATGCAGCTGATACTTAGCAATAGTATCAAAATCATGACCTAGGATGCATCTATCCTGTAGAAATAATGCCTTTTGACAGCACTTTAAATACTGTAGCTCCATCCTATGGAATCCTGGGATTTGTAGTTTTACAAGGTCTTTAGCCTTCTCTACCAAAGAGTGCTGGTGCTTCACAAAACTACAAATCCCAGGATTCCATAGGATGGAGCCATGGGAGTTAAAGTGATGTCAAACTGCATTACTTCTACAGTAAAAATGCACCCTCAGTAGTGATCATGAATATGAAAAAGTTATCTGAAGGTACACATCAATAGTTGTTTTGTATTTACAATCACTACTATTATTTTTGACGGAATCCACTACACTGGCACACATTCCTATTATGGATTCAAATATAGTATCCCCCCCTCCCCGATAACACATACATTGTAACCAGTTATCCCTTTAGCTACTTTAAACTGAATTTGTTGCCTCAAAACATGCTACACACCCTTTTGGTATGAAATCATTCCTTGTGAGCAAGGAATACAGTCATAGCAACAGAACTGTTCTCCTTCTTTCTTTTTCTTCTGATAACCAGGGTTGCAGGAGTCACTACATGCAGATAAAGGATACACCTATATGCAATAAAAAAAGATCATCTTCATCAGATATCATAAGCAAACAGCATTAGGCCATGTACACTGCTAGTTCTTTTCTGATTTCCATGATAGCGATTTTTCTGCAATATTTTTCTTGTATGAGGAAAATGGGGAGCACAACAAGAAAGCAGGTTATTTTATCATATAGAAACTGAGTCAACATTTCTTTTGCAGTTTATGAATGCATTTAATCTCCCTTGTTCAAACCACTACTAGATTTTAATCTGTATGTTAAATATTTAGTAAAAATAGAAAGTGGGTTTCCAGTGTTGCAAGGAATAGCAATTTCAGTGTTAATATCTCTCTTTTGTTTCTGAATTGGATGTATGAAACCATGTCATGATCCCACACTGGTATATTACAGAAAATAAAATGCCCAAATCCAGTTTCATTATGCAGCAGTATTTCCCAATGATGTTCTAAAAAGTGTTATTTTCAACCCCAAGGTTGAACCACTTGACCTCACCTTATTAAAGCTTCTGAGCTGTACAATTATAGTTTCATTGATGCTGAATTCTTCTCCTTCCAGAGTATTAGGATCCATCTCTCCAATCTTTATTCTTAAGAATGAGTTATTTGGGAAGATGAGCAAGTTTACAATGTCAAATCCAGCTACCAGTTCTCCTTTATCATTGAAAGAAACTGTTTCTCCTGCAGCGTTATTAAATGAAACACTTTGAAGGAATGGGTGGATCTAGTTGAAAGATCACAAGGAACAATGAGATAACAGGGCACATTTGACATGATTTTCCAGCTTTGGGCATTTTATTTAACATACAACCTATCTGGAGAGGCATGTAATTTGCACTCACTCACTTCTCCTACCAACCCTAGTGAAGAGACGACAATCAAGTATATTTCAGTTTGAAGGAGCAACAACTGCACTGAACATTTCAATAGACCATCCATGTGTTGTACATTTCAATAGACCAGGCACATAGAAAAGTCTCTGTGTTGTCCTATTGGATGCAAATATGTTTAGTTTTAACTTCATCCTAAGCTAGGTGAATCCCACAGCTCAGAAGGACCTTCAGTGCCTAGGCTTCCTCTTCCTTATGGCTCCTCAAGGCTTTCATACTGATGTGCAAAATTAGAGATGGCCACAATCATCTAACAAACTTCATGGCTTCATGTTAGGGAGTCAGACATGCCTCAAATAGGGAGTCATTTCCCCATCATTTCTGAAAAATGGTCCCTTCGGGTTGTCATCTTAGAACAAGTGTGGAAATCATTGTCTTTCTTTAAGTTGTTGGACTGCAGGTTGAATCTGCTCTAGCCAGAATAGCCAATAGCGGGGATTGATTGAAGTAGATGTCCAGGAGCATCTGCAAGGCTGCATTATTCCCACCCCTGCCTTAGAAGATGTCTCAGTGAATTTTGTTTTTGTTTTTTCTACCCCTTGTATTCATTTTCATCCCAACCCCAAAGAATAATGGCAACAGCCCGTCAACCAGGCTTCCCCTCTACTTTAGGGTTTTACAGGCATACATGTACACAGCTCCACCAAGTACACCTCTGACCACAACATTGGAGAAAACAACCTTACATTATCCCCCTATCAGTCAACTAGCTCATTCTATACCATCCCACACAGTGCATGCTGGGTGCAAAGAAGATCACCCAGCCCACTGTATCCCACAGGTAACTTGAACCACCCATCTAACCACAGCATTGCAAGAAGAATCATATGTTGTCTCAAAAAGTGACAACTAACTCAGCCCAAATAATTCCATCTAGTTCTGAAAAGATGAGGTTTTTGTTGCATTGCAATGAGCTTCCCATTTGCTATACTACATGTTGCATGAAGACTCCTCATGTGTTTTGGGAAAGCTCTTTTGAAGCTCTTAACTTTGGGGCCTTTGCTCAGATCCACGTAGGAATCAGTAAGTGGGGCAGGGGTTTAAGAAGAGGAAATTCTGAGTTGGAGCAAGTTAAGTTTTTTGGGGGGAGGGGAGAGAAACAGAGAAATTATTCATACATTTGTTTCTGGATGCATCTACACTGTAGAAATATTGTAGTTTGACACCACTTGACACCATAGCTCCATCCTACAGAATCATAGGATTTGTAGTTTTGTGAAGCACCAGCACTCTTTGACAGAGAAGGCTAGCCTCTATGTAAAACTACAAATCCCAGGATTCCATAGGATGCAGCTACAGCACTTAAAGTGGTGTCAAACTACATAATTTCTACAGGGTACATACACACTACTTCTCTTCAGAGCTTAGGCAGAAGGGAAAGTAACAAAACAATGGATGGCATTTTTCACCATCATACTGGCAAGGCTTATAGTGCAGGCATTTAATTTAAATTTAAGCCCATGGCTCCTATACGTTGTGCCAGCAAAACACCATTATATGGTGTTTTTCTCTTTTAGGCAACTTGAAATTTTCTGTCTACAAGGAAAATCAAGTCAGCTTTTAAGCCAATGTGCTTCCCAAGATAGCCTTCTCTCCTGGTGCTTGAACACTGGGGTAATGATGTGAATAGCTACAGCTAATGACAACAACACCCCCAAATTATTCAGCAAATATTACCTGCCAAGGCTGAAAATTTGGGAATCTTTCTTCTCTGACCAATGGGTTTTGATGTGATCTAGATGTACCCATGCCATGCAAAGCATGTGCCATAGCATAAATAGCATTATATATACCATAGCTTTGTCCAGTCATGTGCATTTCAAAAACAGGCCCAGGAAGGCTTGCTAGGTTCTCATCTCCAGTACATGTGCTATCTACCTTGACTGGCATAGCAAGACTGGGAAATGAACAATTAAAGGCAACTTCCCAGAATCCCTGGAGAAAACCGTCTCCTTGAATCAAATATGGTTTCCTATTCTGAAGATATGCCTGAAATCCCAGATGTTTATTTGAATGAGTAGAGAAAGAAATAGCCCCCTGGAATATTTGAAAATTTGTACGAGTTATTAAGCCTGTTACTGAAAAATCAATCTGAGCTGTTGTGATCCACAGCTTTCCAACAGTTATGTTCATCCCATATTCCAGATGCATTAGAGACACTAAGGTGCTCAGCCACATAAGGGTCATACTTTCTCCATAAATAATTATTGTTCTGGCTTTCCTATCCATGAAAGATGGATACATTTTTGTGGCCATATCTGTCAAGTCAAAGATGTTGAGGAAATAACCTTGTTTTGGAATTCTTTCTGTGAAGGCTGAACAGATTCCATTCTGTGAGAACAATGGCTCCAGGGCTTTCAAAAAATGGTCTCCACTATCATCATCCACAGCAAGAAGGCCAACCCAGGTCCATTGAAAATGATTCAGCAAGTGTATAATTCCATTATACTGATGGGCTTCATTTGGGACCATGTGGTAAGAGGAAGGGATGTTTGTTTTATCACTTCTTTCTGGGATGAATGAGCCAAACATGAGCTAACATGAAATGGGATAAGAGAAGGTTTTTAAGAGGGTAAAAAGAAAGGAGTATCAAAGTACATCATACATGTGTTTCTTTTCTTTTGGGCAATCTGCATCAAAGTTTACTGGAAAAAAATAGAAATTTGGTCTGCTAATGACACTTTCAAAATAAAATAAAAACATAGAAGAACATAAATTAATACTTAGACACACATAAACATGACAATGCAGCAAAACACAAAGCATAGTGCATGCCAAAATCCTGTTGGTGTCATACACTTGTGCTTGTCCTTTTTTGGCCTTTGTGCAATGAAGGTAGTCATTTCACAGTTGTATAAACAGAGTTTTACAAGTGTTGTCTTTTCACATGGTGCTAAATATTATTGTTAGTCCCAACTACAGTGGGCCAACTGAGTCAATTTGATTTACCTCTTTGCTGAATCACCATTCTACATTTGAGTCAACTCTCATTGGGACTAACCAACAGGATTCTAGCCATGCAGTTCCACATTCTTGGATGATGTATAACTATTTGCCTTCAGTGTTTCAGTTTACCTGCTGTGATTACAGAAACAACCACTTTGTGTTCCACATGATACATCAGGACAAGAAACTCAAATAGCAGAAACAAAATTGATTACATAATGTTGACATTCAGAAGTATGACATAATGCAACTGTCATGTAACTATGACAATACAGATTTACACTATGCAAGCATCATGTCAGTTTGTTTTAAAATAGGCAATGTTAATTATGTTAATACTGCCTTGAGTCCCTATAGTGGGAGAAAGGCGGGATATGAATAATAATAATAATAATAATAATAATAATAATAATAATAATAATAATAGGATTTTGCTGTATATATCAGTACCTGTTAAACAATTTTTAAGGAGAGGGAATAATGGCATGTGGGCAACTTTCTATTCAAATGTTAATTTCCAGATTGAAATTAACCATGTCAAAATCAAGGACTTTTTTCTGACTAAAATCTAGCCATTGGATGCAATTGGTTGGGAAAAGTCATGATTGAGAAATCTGCCAGATGCCTCTGATACTATTCTGGCAGGGCTGAATCCATTGTCCCCTTTCCTTTGCGCTTTCAAATATCAAGACTGGCATTGTTTTCTTTCAATCATACCTTTTTCTTTTATGAGCCCCCAAACCACTTCCAGTATGACATGATGAGACTGAAATATTTATTATTTGTGGCTATGCTCCTTCATCCACAGAAAGATCTTACCTGTGGAATCTTGTAAAGACTTAAGAGGTCTGCTATACAGAAAGAGATATCAGAATTCATTCCCCCAATGACAGCAATGAGATTTTTCTGTATGTGGCATTGATAGTTAGGGATCAATTGATTTGCTTTGAAAAGCAAGTGCAGAGTGGAATGGTAGGCCATCCTTGCATCATAGTAACTGTCACGTATGTGGAAGCCAAGTGTGATATTGGGTAATATCTTCGGGTTCTCATTGATTTCACTTACAGCATATGCCAAGGCAAGAGCATGCTGGTAGGATTTCGTCACTACCCTGTTAAGAGAGATATATGTTTTTTCAAAGGAGAATAGGCAAAATGGTATTTAATAAAATATCATATTATGTTGGCTTGCCTATGCTTTCAGTAAGACCATACAGTCTGGCAAGCAATCCATATAAATACCATCAGTTACCTCTCATGATTTGTAGAAATGCACAATGAATGAGTAATAGAGGTCCTATAAAGGTGATCAGAGACAGACTGTAAAGGACCAAGCAAAGAATCTGTGAGGGGGGG
>CM034710.1:5553572-5564018 GCA_020142125.1 Phrynosoma platyrhinos | reverse complement strand
TTACTTTTCTGTTACTATTCGCTTTGTGGCCAGCGTTTGATAAGGTCCCTAGAGGTGTTATTGTATATATGCAAACAATGTGGTTTTTTTGTGCAAACAAGAATGCAAAATTTGTAAATATTATTTATATTCCTGACATGAACTCATCCATTTTGAGCCATAACTCCCTTAGATCCCATATTTAAATATCAGAACTAAAAATGTTTGATTGGTCTCATAACAAATCTTTTGTGCAGTTTTTTTTAGGAGCAATCATCAACAATTGGCTTATACAACCCTGTTGGTGAATATGTGTCTTTTTTGTATGTGTATGCTTGAATGTTAGATGAGAATGTTTATCACTTACTTGTTTCATTGGAAATCTTCCCTTCTGGGCATGGATGACAGAGGTGGCAGCAAAATTTCATCCCTTCCTTCTTGGCCTTTAGATTCCCTGGCTGACAGGGGTCACTGCACATAGAAAGGGGATGTGTCTGTCCATAAAATTAAGAAGATATTTTGATGGGAGAAGAGAGTTTTATATATATATTTGTTGAGTGAAATACAACAAAAGAACTGAACAGTATTCAAGACTCTTACGCTAAATGTTAAGTCTAATATCTCTACCTTCAAGTCTGAAACTGAGTGTAAAGTCCTTGCAAGAAACTGTCAAGTCAAGTCTTGTGTCTGAGGTTTGGGAGCCAACACTAACAGAAGGAGGAGGAGGAGGAGGAGGTTGTGTGTATGTGTACATGTAATTTCAATAACCAGAAAATCAAGAAGATGTGCACAAAGTTAAGTAAAAATATTCTCTTAGGGGAACAGCAAACATATTAGGCATCAGGCTTGAGGCAGAAGGACCCTTCTAAAGCTTTAGAAAGTTCTTCCAATGTACTGTGGGGACAGGCTTCCAAGCAGATCTCAACCCTTTCTTAAACTGATTGTCTAACGTGTTTACATTTTCTGGATGAAGTAAGGCCAGGAAGTTGGTCACTAAAAATATACAAGTCTCCAGTTGAGCTAGTGCATCATTTATTGCCAAGTCAAGTCCCAGTCAAGTCATTGAAGTGAACTGAGTCTGACTTGAGTCCGAGTCAATTGACTTGAGCCTGCACCACTTCAAAGAATATTACATGCTCCTCCAAAAGGGATATATATATATATATATATATATATATATATATATATATTTGAAGATAGTAGAGAGGATTGAAATCCAAGGATACTAGACTGCATAGAGCTCTGGCATTCTGGGGTGGGAAAGCTTTCCTTTTCACCCACAGCTCCAGCACCTGGGTGGTTAGAATATGGCAATTGCCATTGAGAAGTGCTCCCTCCACTGTTGTTTTTTGTGGGTTTTTCGGACTGTGTGGCCATGTTCTAGAAGAGTTTCTTTCTAATGTTTCACCAGCATCTGTGGCTGGCATCTTCAGAGAATACTGGAATAGAAGAGAGTGGGTATATATATATTGTGAGACCCTGGGTAGGGAGGAGTGATTGGTGATCATTGTCTGCATTGTCTACAAACATTGGACAACTTCAACAGGAAAGTAAACTATAGTTTGGCTACCAGTACTGCAAAATAGGAAAATCAATAAATGCAAATGGGAAACCACCAAGAGTCAGGGGCTTTCCCAGCAGACAATGATCACCAATTAGCAGACACTAATTCTCTTTTGCATATCCTCCCACCCTGAGGCCCTGCCATCAACAACAGAACAATACACAGTTTACATGGGAATCACTCCTCCCTACCCAGGGTCTCACAGTATATATATACCCACTCTCTTCTATTCCAGTATTCTCTGAAGATGCCATCCACAGATGCTGTCAAAATGTTAGAAAGAAACTCTTCTAGAACATGGCCACACAGACTAAAAAACCCACAAAAAACTATGGATGCCATTCATGAAAGTCTTCAGCTCTCTCTACTGTTTGTCTGTTGCTTCACTGGCAGACACTGGCAGTCTGTTGCTTCACTGAGAAGTGTTGTGCAAGGAGATACTAAATACGTCTGTTTTAAATGTCCAAACAAAGAAAAAGAAAGGACTTATTCTGGCTTAACCCCACAACTATTTCTTTTAAAGCCAACTTCAAAAGAGGCACTGTGCAGAGAAAGTGATTGAAAACAGTTTTATAAAGCAGAACTTATGACATGCACTAATATTTAACAATCAAAATAAAACATATCAGAACAGAGTAAATCATAACCTGAACTTTGAGAATATAACTCAAAACAACAACAACAAAACAACTATCCTGGAAGCTCAGTCTCAGATAAAGGCAATAGCAAACTCCCTCTGAAAAAAACTTGCCAAGAAAACCCTGTGATAAATACTCCTTAGGATTGCCATGAGTCAGAAACTTCTTGAAAGCACAAAACAACAATAACGTTACCATTCTTCCCCATTTCGACAAAAAATATAATGAAGTGGTGGCATAAAAACCTTTTGTACTCTAGTAAGAAATCTTACCTGGATCTTTTGTCTTTCCATACATTTCATGAATATATTGCAAAGATTTACTGTGTTTTGCTTCTCCTGAATATATCAAACTGTTTTGTTTTTTTTTAAATGTGAAGATCAAAAATGTCCAGTACTTTAATATGACATATCCCTTTATTTTTACTGACACACACAGAACCAGATCACTGAAGACATTTTCTAATCATGCAGTAAAGGAAATGCCCAACCATGAGTTCACCTATACCGCTAAATGAGTTTCCTCCAAGAAAACCAAAGAATTCTCACCTGGTTAAATCTTGCACTCCATTTGATCATGTCCTCATTAATAATCAAATGCTTTCCATCAATAGTATTGGGATCCACCATTCCAATTTTTATTTTAAGGAAAGAATTGTTTGGGAATATGACCATGTTCATTATGTCAAATCCAGTAATCAGTTCTCCATTATCATCCAAGGTTATGATTTCTCCGGCTGAGTTGTTAAAGAAAGTGGCACGAATAAAGGAGTGGAGCTAATAACAAAAGGAGAGATAAAGATATTTGGCTTATTTGTGGATCTTTTAACATATGATTACTACTACTTGAAGTCCTGGAATTGCCGTAAAATCATTGTACTGTGAGGAATAAAATGTTCCATATACATCACAAGTTTGGTCCTGAAGTGTCACTAGTGTGTTAATGGCTCTTCATTTCCACCTTCTCCATAGCAGCCCAATTGAACTTGCTCATGTTCTGCCATGTGATAATCCTCATAATCTTCTCTCTATGTTCTGTTATAGCTGGAAATGAAATAGTGGAATTGGAGAGATCTGTAGAACTTGCTACATCTTGAGATGATTCAGGATATTTTTTTGTTTGTTTTCTAAACGTGTACAAAAACTATACATTGCCTTGTGCAGTGACATATATAGAATTCAAGGATCATTCTTTTCCCTTTATTTGGGTGGACTTTGAGATTTGATTGGATAAGATAAGCATAATTTTCAATTTCTGTTGCCATGAGATGCATTTACTGTTTGTTGCTGTTTTTTTTAAGGGGGGGCGTTTGGCATTGTTAATTAATGTTGAACTTTAATTTTAAGTGTTTTTACCCCATTTCTATCTTTTCTCAGAAGCTACTTTGGATGTAAATGGCTGAGAGTTTTATTGCCGCTGCTACAAATGCTGTAGATGCTACTCCTGGTATGTTGTTGTTGCTGTGTGCCTTCAAGTCTTCTATCTTATTATGAACCTAAGGGAACCCCATTACACAGTTTTCTGGGGCTAAAAATGTGTTTTGCTTTGGGAGAGTGTGTGACTCTCCCAATGTTATCCATGGCTGAACAGGGAATCAAACTATGGTCTCCAGGGTTGTAGTCCAACACTTGAACCTGTAACCCAAAAAGGTGGAGGGACTGGGGGTACCCACCAAATGTGTCAGTATCTCCTTAAATGTTGGGGGAATGGCTTAGCTTAAAGGAGACCTTTGAGAAGTTCCCTGCTTGGCTATAGAAACCCATTTGATGACATTGGGAGAGTCACACACTTTCAGCCCCAGAAAACCATGTAATAGGGTTCCCTCAGCTTCATCATAAGATGGAAAAGACTTGAAGGCACACAGCAACAACGACATACCAGGAGTAGCATCTACAGCATTTGTGGCAGCAGCAATAAAAATCTCAGCCTTTTACATCCAAAGTAGCTTCTGAGAAAAGATAGAAAGGGGGTAAAAACACTTAAAATGCAAGTTTAACATTAATTAACAGTGCCTTACACCCCCTTTATAAAGAAACAGCAAGCAGTAAATCCATCTCATGGCAAGAGAAATAGAAAATTATGCTTATCTTACCAAATAAATTCTCAAAATCCACCAAATATAGGAAAAAGAGTGACCCTTGAATTCTATATATGTCACTGCAAAAGGCAATGTATAGTTTTTGTACACTTTTAGAAAACAAAAATTATCCTGAATTATCTCAAGATGTAGCATGCTCTCCAGTTCTCTCCAGTTCCACTATTGCTATGTCCAATTCCACCACTGGTTCCAGATATGAAAATATGAAGCCCTATTCACAGCATGGGGGTGTAGGGTATGGTTACAAACCACTACACCACACTGGCTCTAGGTTACCCCTGCATTATTACACTACTAATGCTCAGAAATATAGTTATAAGTGCTGTAACTATTATTATTATTATTATTATTATTATTATTATTATTATTATTATTATTATTATCATCACTATAACATCATTGCAACATCTTTTATGGTTGACTAACTGGGATGCTGGGATGTGGTGGCTCAAGTGGTTAATAAGTTGACCACCTTACCTTTACCTGGGATGCTATTTAGCTATCTGAAAAAAATAATTATGATGGAAATATTACCTGCCAAGCCTGAAGATCTTCACATTTGATTCTTTTAACACCTAACACCATTCTGAGTTTTCGTTTACAAATTTCCATGGCATGGAGAGCATGTGCCACAGTGTACACAGCATTGTAGATGCTGTAGCTGTGACCAGTCATGTCCATTTCAAAAACAGACTTAGGAACATTCTCCAGCTTCTCCTCCCATGTACATATATTATCAGTCTCCATTGGCTTCTCAGGATTTGGGACTGAACAATCAAAAACTTGTTCCCAGAACAGGTGAAGAAAGTCACCTCCTTCTATATGGCTAGATTTTATATTCTGAAGATACTTCTGGAAACCTAGAGGTTCCTTTGAGTGAACTGCAAAGGATATAATATCTTTGAACATTGGAATATCTAATCTCTTTGTAACACCTGTTACAATAAACTCAATCTGTGCTGTCGTAATCCACAACTTCCCAAGATAGACAGTTCCCATCTCGTCAGAAAGTAATAAACTATGGAATGTGATCATCCACATAATCATCATAGCATCACCATGCATAAGAAATACTCTGACTTTATGATCCACTTTTACTTTCATGAAATTGCTGTCCTGTCTTTCAAAAACACGACCATGCTGTGGGAATCTCTGTGTGAAGGCTGAGCAGATTTCATTGTGGGAAAATAAGGTCTCCATGACCTGTAAAAATTGGTCTCCACTATCATCATCTGCAATGAAGAACCCAACCCATGTCCATCCAAAATGCTTAAGCAATTGGATAATCCCCATGTACTGTTTGTAATCATTTGGGACCATGCGGTAGAAGGAAGGTACATCACTTGGTTTTGATGCAAAGGAACCATAGGCAAGCTAAAAGATCATGCACAATGATTTTAGTTAAATGAAACAATGAATGAGATAAGGTAAAATTGTTATTTTGTTATTATTATTTTGTGCATTTGGTTACAAATTAAATTGAGGGATTTTTGGAAGAGCTGTGAATTCTTTCCACAACTCAGGGATGGAAGAATGTTAAAAATATAATCTGATAGTTATTGTGATTCTTTCCTGTAGCCTTTCCTGTAGTCCAGGTTAGCACAAAGGCCAAAAAAACACTGAGAATTGTCTATACAGATCAAAAGGCCCATGTTCCGCCTGGCTTCATGCTGTCCTGTTTGGACAATGCAGACCAATATTGCAGGGCAAGGATCAGGCCAGATTCTGGGGCAAAAGGGCATTAATGTGGGTCAGTCTGACCTCTTGTTTGCCATGAACTTTCTGGCAACTTTCTTGAAAATTCCACTGCACACCCTGACTGATCAGACAGTGCTGCATGCCCTTTACCTCTGTCCATCATTGTTGCTAGTGAGTAGACTTTATCACTTCATCTGATATGAAAATGGGGTGCCTGGCTGCATGATTGCTGAGTGATGGGGGCCTACTCACAAGCAGCAATGGCTGATGGAAGTAAGGGGTGTGCTGTGCTAACAGGTAGATGTGGGGATGGATGGGCATGTGAATACCCACTAGTTCCTGTGCTAGTCTGGTCCAGGATAGCACCCCTTTGTTGTTGTGTGGTTCAAGTCATTTCCATTTGGGCAGCCCTAACACAAACCTATTATAGGATTTTCTTTGAAAGATATGTGCAGAGGTGAATTGCCTTTGCCTTCCTCTCAGACTGAGAGTGTGTGACTTGCCCAAGTCCACCCAGTGGCTTTTCAGGGCCAAGCAGGGATCTGAGCCCTATTCTTCAGAGTCATAGCCTTTACCTCTTCAATTTATTAAAAACCATTCTCCATTTGACATATGTAGATTTGAGATAAAGCTTCCCTACAGTTGAACATAACTCTGACTCTTTGAAACAAGCAAATCCATAATATGAAAAGAAGATTGTAAGTTAAGCTTTTAATAAGCAAAGAAACAAATAAAACCTTTTAACCCTCCCATAGAATTTTTACCTGTGGAATCTTATAGGGTCCTAAAAGTTCTTCTATGTGGAATGAGAGATCAGAGCCAAGTGCTCCAATTACAGCAACTAGGTTCTTCTGTGGACCACACTCGTAATTTGGGATGAATTTTTGTGACTTGAAGAGCAAGTCCAAAACCGTGCGATATGCCATCCTCTCAAAGTAGTAGCTGTCATAGATTTGGAAACCAAGGGTGATGTTGGGTAAAATTTCAGGATTCTCATTTATTTTATTTATGGCAAATGCCAAAGCCAGGACATGCTGGTAGAACTTTGTCACCAGGCTGCAATCAGAGTTACATAATATTTCAGAAGGAATTCCTATGTTCTGTACAATTTCTTTGTCAGAATGCTGAACTTCAAAGTAGTTTGGAGAGAAATACCAAATGGAGAGGAGCAGAGATAAAGCAAAGTACATCTACAGGAATGGTGGTGATAAAATTTATGAAGTACAGCTGAAAGAGGCACAACTTGGAAATCAGTAAAAATGGCAAATCAAACGATTCACTGTCAAAACAACGCATTTGTCATCTGAATTAGCATGCCAGCTGTTATCATGTGCTATGCTTTGAAATACTTCTGTGAAACATAAGGCAAGGTAGAGCAACATAACCTAGCATAACAAACATCCTCCATTCTTCTTTTAAAGGAGAGAAAAAGTTGTAAATAGGGGCTATGGTGATAAAATTCAAATTACAGCCAGAAAGGCTGGGGGGGGGGGGAAACCCAGAGAAATATGATGAAAGAGAGATTTGTGTAGCTGAAGAGGCATACAATTTGGAAATCAGTAAGAAACATAAAATGCACCACCTTCTCAACAAGTCTGTTCATTCATCCCACACACTCAGCCTGATGGCTGCTCTCAGTCTGACTTTTCAGTTCATGTTGAAACAGCATGCGATCTTCTGTGTCTGAACTCAAGATCTTTTGTGTGCAAAATGTTTATCTTAGCATCCTAGGCTTAGTGCTAATGAAGCCTTGGCATAAATATGTCTTTGGTATAAACAAATGGGGTTTCATTTCACCCATTTGTTTTTCCTATTGGGAGAATTTTTCAACAAAAAGAGGGGAGGCTTTTCTGAGGTAACTCTTTCCCTCCCCATTCCCCCCCTACTTCTCTTTCCCTTACTCTCTTTCACTGTGTATGTTTCCTTAGCCTGTGACAGTGTAACTTCTGTTAGTAGGTGAAGTTCTTTCAACACTGATGATTTCTAAATTGACATTCTCACTGCAACCATATTCTTCTGTTGAAATTATTTTTCAGTGCTTCCCTAACCCCCACCACAAGCTCAGATCTCCCACATTTTTTCTTGTCAACATACTATGTCAAATTCCCAATAAATAGGAAAAAAACAACAACAAAATTTCACTTTCTGAGACAAAGCTCTCTGTTATTATGGAAAGAAGATATCTAGGTGGAGGACACTTTGAACAAATTAGAAACCGTGAGATACACAACAAATAAACAATTTATCCAGGGGTAGCAGTGTTGGCCATGTAGCAAAGTACAATAACATCCAAAATCCATATAGTAGTGGTACTTTTATTGGCCAATCAAAATGCAGAAAATTTATGGTGCAGATAAGTAACATTTTTGAGACATGAATATTCTGATTTGGATGAACCCCCTATGCATATTCTTTGAAAATTCTATTTCCCGAATTATACCATTCTTACATTTTCAAGAACATGTGATATAGAGAAAGTGAATTAGTTCCTTACACTGGAAAATCAGTACCCAGTTCCTCTAAGGTATTTGGATTCTTTCTGAAGAAAAGTTCATTGAACACACAAATGATGTGAGAAGCCATACCACCAATAAGAAGGGTCCCAGGCTGATACCACTCCTGAGGAATCAGAATGGGGAGGGAATCCTTTCTAGGACATTTTGCATGTTCTCTATTGCATTGATGGACAGTTAGCAGAAGAAGTGGTGCCAGGAACCTCATCATTCTCACAACTACGTGTCTCTCTAGAGCATATTCACCTGCATCTGCCTACAACCTGACAGCTGGCAATCTAAAATTTAAAAAGTGTTCCTGGTTCACAGCTCACTTTGCCAAGACAATTTTGCAAGGAAGAGGTGAATCAACCTCATCTTTAAGACATCATCAGCACAATCAGAAAAGCATGCCTTGGCTAACCATATAATAAAGGGAGTAAACCTGAGTTCAACCTGACAGACCCTTGTCTACAGACTCTTCATCCTAGCTCTGAATGGCACATGAGGAGGATTTTATAACCACTTTTTGACCTGAGTAGAGATTTTTTTTTTAATGTCTCTTCTGGAAAGGTGCTAGAGTTTTGACTCACATGTAGTGATTTTCATAATTATAGTGGAAGATAATTGCCTCAGCCAAGTTCCAGCCATGATTGACATGATCTGGAGTGGAGGTGTTTGCTTGTCTTCCCTCATGAGATACTAAGTGGGAGATCAGGTCCATGAGCAAACATAAACAGGAGAGATTGGTCCCAGAGTATAGCAAAAGAGAAGGAAAACAGAATTGGACAGAAATTGGCAATGGCACCTGATGTCCTCCTTATGATGACATCCCATGACAAGTCAGTATAGGTCTTTCTACAGTGGAAGTTGCCTGTAATGTCTTGGTTACTGTGATGGATTCACTCTTGTCTGATTATACTGTACCTTGATATTGGAGAGTAAGGACTGCTATCGCACTTAGTTATGAGGTTTGTCTGCAAGGTTTCCAGTCAGAAGAAGTCATTTTAAAATCATTATTCCCAAACATCTTGCCCCCAGTTCTATCAAACAGAGTTGAAGCAATGTTCCTAAATATTCAGATATTGAGATCAAAACTGGTCAAATATTGAAATAAAAACAGAATAGCTTAGAGCCCCTAGTCTTCAGTTCCTTATAATCAATTCAATTAATTGCAATTTAGCTCACAGTTAAATTCACCTTGAATCCCATTTTGGGAGAAAGGCAGGATATGAACCCAATAAATAAACAAACAAGCAAACAAATAAAATTCACCAGGATGAAATAAAGGAATGAGCACCTGTCCATGGACAGCAACAGCAAAAATATGGCTCACTAACAAAAGAGAATATTTAGGTGCACAGTACAGAAGTTAGAAATTGTAAGGCATTCAAAATATTAATGATTGAGAAGTGTATAACTCTCACATATATTTTACAAATTCTGTTTTCTACTTTTTATGAATTCTATTTTAAAATTCCTAGATTTCCAAGAACAACATTTAGCAAGTGTCAGTTCCATACTTTGGATGATTAACCTTCATCTCCTGGCAAGGCTGTTCCTCAGATATCCCCTGAATCAATTCAATTCAGTTGTAGATTCATGCAAATCTGAAGCAGATTTGAAGCAAAAAACTAAACTTTGTACTTGTCCTTGTGTTCAGGAAGTTCAAATTACTTCAGAATTAGCTCAAGACATTCATCTTGTCCCTCAGGCTATCCTCCATCTGTTTCTCACAAGAGGGCAGCAATGGTGCATAGATGGCAAAAATCATTGGCCATGACAAAAATGGTTTGTGGTTTCAACTGTAAGACGAGTTCTTTCCTCAGTCATTTGTTTAAAAACAAACATTGTTCTGATCCCTTGAAGAGTTGACTCTCCAACAGAGTTCCCACATTATCATCATCATCATCATCATCATTTGGTCAAAAGAGTTAACAGACCTAACTCAATAATGCAGTTTGACAACACTTTAAG
>CM034710.1:5506605-5518623 GCA_020142125.1 Phrynosoma platyrhinos | reverse complement strand
AGCACCCTCTGGGACCGACCCGAGAGGAAGGACCAGAACCACTGTAAAACAGTGCCCTTTTTTTCATAAGGAAAACATGTTTTGCTCTAAACCCTTGACTTTGTGCAATTTTCTCACACCACATCCAAGAAATCGATCAACAGAAAACATGGGGTTAATGTTACATTCTTGACCAGCAGGAAGAAATCAGTTGACATTCTTATAATGTATGTGGAAATGAAATAGGATTTATGTATCTAATAAGATTTATGTACCTAAAAGACACAAAAATACACATCACAGTTGAAAAGGCAATATTTTTACAGCATATAAAGCTAAAATGTGTGAACGAATCTGCAAAACAAAAGAACACAAGGTGACTGAAGTTACTGAGTTGTCCCAGCTCACCGGCAAATTTGAGCTCCTCCCTTTTTCAGAAAGATCACTATCTTGAATTCAAGGTTTGTCATTTGGTAATCATCTTGATCTTCCATTTTATAGATGGATTTATGCAAAGCCAAGAACATGATCACTTCCTTCCTAAACCCTTAAAGTTCATCAGCTCACACCGATTTCTTAGCACAGGAGACAGAGTCCCTTGGACATCCCAACCTGTTCCTGCACCATGTTCCCTTTATTGCCAATATTCACTGTACTAGCTGCCTCCTGCTCATGTATGTTGGGTTTTAACATTGTTTCTCTGAGATGCTCACTTGGGGTTCAATACAATAGCTATTATCTAGGCTTTGTTGATGATGTTTCTCCTGACTCAAGCCCATTTCTCTTCCATCAGGTGTCTTCTCACAAGTGGTGCTGACTCAGCCAGACTCAGTACTGAAAAAACCTGGAGAATCCCATAAGCTGACCTGTGCCACAAGTGGGTTCATTCTTAGCAGCACTTGGATGAGCTGGATCCGACAGAAACCAGGCAGAGGCCTAGAATGGCTTGTTCAGTATTACAATACAGCTCCTGGGAACAGCTATTATTCCCCTACAATCCAAGGGCGATTCACTGCCTCTAAAGACAGCACCAACTTCTATCTGCAAATGAATAATCTAAAAGAAGATGACACAGCCGTATATTACTGTGCAAGAGGCACAGTGATAGAGATCCTCCTAGACCTCACACAAAAACCCTCCACAACTTTACATTAATAGAAGTATCAACAGAAACATTTTCAGAAAGCCACACATTAGAAACTCATGAAGCAGAACAGAAAGGCATGCTGCAAAAGTGATTCATAATTGATATTGGTCATTATTTTCACAGGTGCAGCCCTCTGTGGTTGCTTCTTTTTCTTCCTATTTTGAACTTGATGGGAAAAAACAAAGTGAGCTTCTGCACTTCCAAGTCCATCTCCTTCTTTCCAAATTTAATATTCTCCTAATATCCCTTCTCTTGGGTCTTCTGATATATAGAAATCAAGCTAGTGAGCCTATTTGCTTGTTTCACTGGCCTCAGTATGACCCCCCCCCCCCCGCTCCAAAATCTGGTGAACCTTTTGTATTATTATTCTTTCCAGGAAGGTGGGATGAAATCATCATCATTTCCTCTCCTCCTCCTCCTCATTTAATTTCTTGTTGTTGTTATTGTTGTTGTTGTAGTTGTCTGCCTTAAGGTAATTTTTGACTTATGGTGACCCTAAGGTGAATCTACCATAGAGTTTTCTAGGCAGTTTTCTTTAGAAGGAGCTTTCTTTTCTTGTCTTTATCATTGCCATACTCTGAGGCTGAGAGAGCGTGTCTTGCCTAAGGCTACCCAGTGGCTTGTTATATTCGTGTGGGGAATCTAGGATCCCATTATCCCCCTCAAAAAAAAAGTTTACAGAAGTTAAAACAGACATAGGGGCTCTACAAGCAGCCCCCAAGGGGCACCTCCATGCTGCCCCTGGGAGTGCTGGATCAGGGCTGCAGGAACCATGCACTGTAGCCCTAGGACATTATCACATGGGGAGTCGCAGGGAGAAAGTGGAAATAAACCAGATGAGCGGAAGACTTTAGGATTTATGTACCTAATAAGGGATTTGTCCTGTTCCACCTCGTCTGATAACTAAATTCGACATTAAAAGGGGGTTAATTCGAACAAAAACCTGATCTTTTCATTTCCTCAAAAATCCCAAAAATGAAAAGATCAGGTTTTCATTCGAATGGAAGAATGTTGGAGGAAAACAGAGTTCTCCAAGTGATGCAAAGAAAGAATCTTGTCTAAACCTTGTAGAGCAGTTAGTGCTAGTTGCGGTTGACAATTTGAGTTGCATGGATTTGACTCACTGGAGGGCAGCTTCCTATATTAACAGACTGGACCCTTAGGACACCCCTCTGCACTCCTCTATGCAAGAGGCCTCATTTGATCTGAGTCATCTTTCCTGTTCAAAAAGATGAAAAGCAACAAGGTATTTCTATGTGTCAATACGTTCACCTGTCAAGCTTTAAAATACCTGGTTCCCACCTTAGATTAATAGAAATTTCAACAGAAACATTTTCAGAAAGCCACACATTAGAAACTAATGAAGCAGAACAGAAAGACATAGTAATGAAACAGAAAGGCAACATGCCAAAGTTATGCATAATGATCCATGGCCATTATTTCACAGGTGCAGCCTGCTGTGGTTGCTATTTTTCTTCCTGTTCTGAACTTAATGGGACTGAACAGAATGGGTTTCTGCACTTCCAAGTCCATCCACTTCTTTCCAAAGTTAATATTCCCCCAATATCCCTGTTCTTGTATCATCTGCTGTGCTTTTATCCATCTTTACCCAAAGAATATTCTTGCGAGCTCTCAAAGTGAGCATCCTTGATTTTGTACCTTTTGGGGGGTTTAATAAAACATTATATAAAGACTGAGTTTGGGCTTATTATTTTTATATAGTGATATACCACTTCAAGAGAATTTACAATGTGTGTGTGTGTGTGTTTACATATTATTTCAGGAAAAAGTTGGAAAAGTTGCTAAAGAAAAATATTGGATCTTTAAAAAAAATTTCTTCAAGGAAATTTAGGAATTTGGGCAGGGGATTGTGTATGCATTTCACAGTTGGTTTTTTTTTTAAAAAAAAAAAACAAACAACAAACCGATTGAGAAAAACACTGGCATTTTTAGAAAACATGCTATTTTCCCATAAAGAAAACAGGTTTTGATTTAAACCCTGGGCTTTGTGCATTTTTTCAACATCATATCCCTGACAAACAAATAATCAACAGAAAACATGAGAAAAATATGAAAATCTTGACCCGCTGGAGGAAATCACTTGAAATTCTTCTAATGTATGTGGAATTGAAACAAGCAAAGATTTATGCATCTAAAAGACACATAAATACAGATGACATTTGAGGAAGCCATATTTTCCAGAGCATAAAATGCCAAAATGTGTAAATGAATCTGCAAAACAAAAGAACACAAGGTGACTGAAGTTACTGAGTTGTCAAATTTGAGCTCCTCCCCTTTCCAGACAGGTCACTATCTTGAATTCAAGGTTTGTCATTTGGTAATCATCTTGATCTTCCATTTTATGCATGGATTTATGCAAAGCCAAAAACACGATCACTTCCTTCCTAAACCCTTAAAGTTCATCAGCTCACAACAATTTCTTCGCACAGGAGACAGAGTACCTTGGACATCTCAGCCTGTTCCTGCAACAGGTTCCCTTTATTGCCAATATTCACTATACTAGCTGCCTCCTGCTCATGTATGTTGGGTTTTAACATTGATTCTCTGAGATGCTCAATTGGGGTTCAATACAATAGCTATTATCTGGGCTTTGTTGCTGATGTTTCTCCTGACTCAAGCCCATTTCTCTTCCATCAGGTGTCTTCTCACAAGTGGTGCTGACTCAGCCAGACTCAGTACTGAAAAAACCTGGAGAATCCCATAAACTGACCTGTGCTACAAGTGGGTTCACTCTTAGCAGCACTTGGATGAACTGGATCCAACAGAAACCAGGCAGAGGTCTAGAATGGCTTGTACACTATTACAATACAGCTTCTGGGAACAGCTATTATTCTCCTACAATCCAAGGGCGATTCATTGCCTCTAAAGACAGCACCAACTTCTATCTGCAAATGAATAATCTAAAAGAAGATGACACAGCCGTATATTACTGTGCAAGATGCACAGTGATAGAGATCCTCCTAGACCTCACACAAAAACCATCCACTTCTTTAGATTGATAGAAGTATCAACAGAAACATTTTCAGAAAGCCACAGGTTAGAAACTCATGAAGCAGAACAGAAAGGCATGCTGCAAAAGTGATTCATAATTAATATTGGTTATTATTTTCACAGGTGCAGCCCTCTGTGGTTGCTTCTTTTTCTTCCTGCTCTGAACTTGATGGGACTGAACAGAATGAATTTTCTGGTCCTATAAGCTCATCTTTTTTTCCCCAAAAAAGTTCATATTCCCCCAATATCCCTTTTCTTGCATCTTCTGATTCATAGAGATCAAGCTAGTCAGACAATTTCCTTTTTTCACTGGCTTCATTGTGATACACACCCCTCCTGCAAAAAAAAATCTGGTGAACTTTTTGTATTCTTTGTTTTTCCCCCAATGCGGGACTCAAAGCAGCTTACAGCAATTAAAACAGACATAGTTAAAAATTCACAGGAAACAAAAATAAAAAGCAATGAAAATAACCAAAAAAATAAACACTAGTTTAAAACTTAATTGATTAATTGAAATTTAGCACATTACACATGGCCTGTTTCTGCCTATGCAAACTCTAGGTTATGCACTAACAGGATTCTGTCCATGGTCTTAGTTTTGTGATGTACTTAAATGATATTTGGATTTCAGCTCCTGTTTGTTCACTACTATAACTTTATATTGATATTGTAAAGAACCTGTGGATCTAATGCCATGTTCCTTGCAAAGGGAAGGAGATTATACCTGAAGAAAAGTTCATGTTGTAGCATTTTACTTAAGAGAAACATGGCAGATGGTAGGCCAGAATTTTAGATAAGAGTCTAGTAGTCATCCCTGTAAGGAAAGGGGGAATAAGAAAGAGCAAGTACTATCATGTGTTCCCATCACCGTATGCTGACCATGGTGGTCATATTTGATTTTAGAAGCTTGGCAAGATTAGACCTGGTTGCTATTAGAAAAGAAGATTGTTGAAGGAAAACAGGGTTCTCCAAGTGTTGCAAGAAGAGAATCTTGTCTAAACCTTGGAGAGCAGTTCATGCTAGTTACAGTTGACAATTTTGAGTTTCATGGGTTTGATTCACTGTAGGGTGGCTTCCTATATGTGCTCCTCTGTACAAGAGGCTTCTTTTGATCTGATTCATCTTTCCTGTCCCAAAGAATCAAAAGCAACATGATATTTCTATGATTCAGTACCTTCACCTGTTCAGCTTTGCCATACATGGGCACCTACCTAGTGAATTTTCAATATACACCCATCTGCTTGTTGAGAGACTGGGAGAGAGGAATTATATGGAGCTCATAAAAAGGATATGAAAACACTGGGAAACCTCCCCCCTCTATTTCCCAGCATTTGAAGAAGTCAGTTAACCTGCTGAAAAAAAATTGAGAATCTATTTTTGCTTATCAGAAAATCTATCTTCTGAGAGAGCTGTCTTCTTCCCATTCTTCATTCTTCATTTTTTTCCTGTTCTGATCTTTGCTCTCTCTCTCTCTCTCTCTCTCCCCCCAGTCATTTGTTATGCTGTCAAAAGTATTATTTCACTTATTGGCAAAGGACACTGTTATCCTTGAAGGCACAACTACACAATCTCACAACCAAGAATAAAAATTCTTGGTTAACATTCTATCATTGTTTTGACTATCCAAGCAAAGGAGGAGAAGAGGAGAAAGACAGAGCCCTTGGTGGGATACATTACATATGGCTGAGAGTTGAAAAACCTTGAAATTACAGATATTGGGCATCCATAAGCCACTTGATTTAGAGCCGTCACCAGGTAAAAAGTGCCCATCCATGCATCCCCAACTAGAAACTTTCTCAACATGGCAGATGCCCCTACAAAATGCAAGGAATCCATGATCAAATGATGGCAACACCAAAATGTCTCCACCAGCCACTTTATATTTCATCTGTTCCTGGAGGAGGGACTTATGCAAATCCCTGTAGGAGAAACTGGAATTGGAGGAAGATATAATCTTTAAAAAGAAATCCATCCAAAGAAATTTCCCAATTCTCACTCCATATCAAAGCCTCTTCTGTCTTTGTGAACATGATGGCAGCATTACATTTCTTTTTTTCTTAGATGGCACTTCCAAGATGTAAGCATGCCTTTTCTGGACAGTTAAGAAATATATAGTTAGAGAGAACTTTGATGATATGATGTTTGTACATTCATTCATTATTATGTTTTCTTTTTCCAAGTGGCTTTCTCAGATATCCAACTTGTATCATCAGGACCAGGAGTGGTGAGACCTGGAGACACTCTCAGTCTAGTATGTAAAGTGACAGGTTTCTCCATCTCCACTTCTTCTTATACTTGGCATTGGTTCCGCCATCCACCTGGGAAAGGACTTGAATTGGTTGCAACAATAAATGCCAACACAGGAGGCAAATGGTATGCCCCTTCTCTGAAGAGCCGGACCATCATTTCTTCAGACACTTTCAAGAACGAGCTTTATCTCCAGTTGAACTCTGTGAGAGCTGATGACTCGGCTGTGTATTTCTGTGCCCGAGATACCACAGCGAGACAAGGCAATTGGGGCAGTGTACAAAAAGTGGGAAAATGTGCAATTCATACCTGTATTCCATAGCCAATACATAAAATAAATTTGGAAGTATAATGAATAGAATGTTTGACAGAACCTCTTGGCTGTAGGAGCTGTTTGACAATAGAATGCACTGTCTCAGAGAGTAGTGGACTCTCTTTTGAGGTTTTTAAATAGTAGATGGATGGCAATCTTTGGCAAATGCATTGCATTTTCCTGCATGGCAGGGGATAGCACTGGATAGCCCTTATGATCCCTTTCAACTCTATGCTTCTATGTTTCTATGAGTGACCCAATATTCTACCATTGTCTAAGCTGGCAGTCCCTTTTGTCTGGAATTCCCATCATCCCCATCAACATTATAGAATCATGGAACTGTAGAGTTGAAAGGGATCACAAAGGCCACCTAGTCCAACCCCCTGATACACAACTAAAGTACTCCTGCAAGATGTCCATCCCACCTTTGTTTAAAGCAGGGGTAGGCAACCTAAGGCCCGGGGGCCAGATGCGGCCCCCTGAGGCCTTTGGATCGGACCCAGGCCAGTCCTGCCGCTGCCGCTGCCACCGCCGCCACTGTCCGCCATGATGATATTGATTATTGGTGTTATTACTTGTTCTTGAGGTTTTCTTGGCAAAATCTCCACAGGGGTTTTGCCATGGCTTTTCTGGGGATGAGAGTGTGCATGCATATATATATTTATTAATTTTTTTAAAAAATGATTTATTTTTATTTATTTATTTATTTATTTATTTATTTATGGTGCTTTGTCCCCCCAATTGTCTGAGGGACAGCAACCTAGCCCCTGGCTCAAAAAGGTTGCCTACCCCTGGAAGAGTCGCGAAGGAGAGTTCACCATGCTCAGGGAAGCCCATTCCCCTATTAAATAGCTTTTAAATTGAAGATGTTCTTCCCAAAGTTTATGTGGAATCAGTCTTTAGGGACTATCAGTCCTTCAAATAGTTGGTGAGGATGTACATTCTTCTTCATCACATCTGAAATACACTGTGTTTGGGCAAGTTTCTAAATTGAATCAGTGTTTGGGGAACAATTCTGTTGGCTCAATGCTGGTGTAATACAGATACAGGTTGAATGAACATGACACTGCTTACAAAAGGATGGATTCAGCATTACCTATGAATTTTTTTGAAACAGAAGCTCATTTACAACACTGCCAGTGGGGGGGGGAGGGGACTCATACAAATAATAATAATAAAAAATCTTAGTGCAATTACAACTTTAAATGTTGCCTTGATGACAAAAGAAGTTTAGCAACAGAGAGTGGGGGGAAAGATGTAAAAGAGATAAGAGGACAGAAAGCAAAGTGTTTGACTCAAGAGGATGAATTGTAGATGCTCTACTTTCAATTAGTATGTTAAAAACTAGCTGCACATGCATGTGTCTGCATTAATGTCTCATATAATCCATAAATCACTAATTATAACAGATGAAGAATGGAGAGATGGAGATTTCTAGTAGATCTGTCTCAGTCTCCCTCTCAGTCTCTCTCTCCATTTTCAAAAATGCCTTGCACATCTGCTTGAAGTATGAATTGCTGGGCCATTTTTTGAACAACACCTTCCCACTTCAAGGCAAGATCAAGAGTCTGCCTTTCTCCAGCTTCCCAAAAGAGGGCAGCAGAGACATGAACAATATTTCTAAAATGGCTTTAGTCATGAAGGAACTATAATGTTGATGATCCACCTGGGTTGTCCTGTGGGAACAGCTCTGTCAGTGTCTGGTTCCTCTGGCTGTTTTCCTGAAACATCTGTCCTTGGGTAATTTCAAGCCCCCAGAGACTTCCTAAAAATCTTTCAGTTGAACATAAAGAAAACAAAAATAATGACTACGGATAGTTTACAGAATATCAACCTAAACAATGAGGAAATAGAAATATTCTCATACCTGGGATGCCTGGGATCAGGATTGATAGCAATAGGGACTGCAGCCAGGAAATTCAAAGAAGATTAAGAATGGGGAAGGTGACTATGAAAGAACTAGAAAAGATCCTAAAATGTAAAGTTAGACCATTGAGTACAACAGTTAGAATCATACTAGCCATTGCATTCCCTGTCACCATGTATGGATGTGAGAGCTGGACAATTAAGAAACAAGATAGGAGGAAAATCAATTCATCTGAGATGCAGAGAAGCTGGAGAAGAGTCCTGAGGATCCCACGGACACTAAAAAGACAAACAAGTGGGTCCTAGAGCAGATCAAGCCAGAAATCTCCCTGGAAACCAAGATGACCAAACTAAGACTGTTGTATCTTGGACACATAATGAGAAGGCATGACTCGTTGGAAAAAACAATAATGTTAGGAAAGTTGCAGGGAAGTAGAAAAAAGAGGAAAGCTACATGGTAGATGGATGAACTCTATTAGGGAGGTCACAGGTATGAATTTGCAGGACCTAAGCAGAGCAGTGGAGGACAGAGAGTCTTGGAGGTATCACACCCACAGGGCCACCATGGGTCCAGATCAACTCAAGGACAGTTAACAACAAAAAAAGTCATCCTCCATTCTGTGCTATAGAATGAATACAACCACATAGGTGGCACATAGATGCATTTAATTGTCCCCAATTAATTTATAAATTAATTCATTCCAGGCATCAGCTGCATAAGATGAAGGAAGTTCATTCTGCTTGTGGTTGGAGCATGGGTAAATGATATTTCTATAAGACTTGGAGTGGTGGTGGTGTTTGAATCAGGAGAAGTTACTATAAGTGTACCCAACAAAGTAGCTGTATAAAATACTGATCATTATCCAGTGTAAAACAAGCTATTAGGCCTCTTCTGTTTCAGCCAGCCAACAATGAATCACTTTTAAGTTCAGTATGGGAAGATCACAATTCAGCCAAAAATATTTTAGGCAAACATAACCTTGAGTAATTTTGGATTTTTAGAAGTCATACATACATGCTATGCACATGCTGATAAAAGAAGGCAGATAGCACAGATACATTTTTGGTAAGTAAGCAGGTAGGAAAAGTGTCCTGCTTAAATAGAAACAGTGTGATACAATAGTATTGCAATACAATGCAATACACCTATATCACATATTGTAAGTTGGTCCACACTTATGATAAATGACTTCTTAAATTTACCCAATGAAATTCAAGAAACCCTTAACTTGCCAAATTACACACAGACCCATGCACATAGATGCTGTTATTGTTGTAACTGAACTGTATGCACAATCACTCCTATTGATCATATCTCCTCCCCCCCCCCCCCCCCCCCCCCACCGCTGACAAACTGACTTTTCCAGGCATCAACCATGTGGAATAAAATAAGTTCTTTGGTTGTTCAGGCCACAGTTGAAGCATGGATAAATAACATTTCCATATGGTTTGAGTGGGGTGAGGGTGTTTGAGTCAGGAGAAGTTACTAAGTATACTTAACTAAGTAGCTGATATAAAATATTGGTCATTGTTGCATTCATAAATTAACTGATGCAAACTTTTCTATCTTGTTGAAGAGCCCACATCCCCAAATTTGGGATTTTACACAATTTGGGGGTATTTCACTTAATAAGAAAAAAAAAGCTTTCCAACCCTCAAATGGGGAAGCATGTTCCTTATAAATGAAACTATATGGAGAAGATTTCTAGCCCTCAAATAAAGATTTTTTTTCTCATAATAAAGGGACACCTGACATCCCTACCTCCAGACCAGCCTTCTTGCTCTTTTTTTCTACTTAAAAGTACAATTTGATATTTCCCTATCTGTAGAGAGTAGGTTGACAAAGGTCTCTTTTTGCATGTTTATGGTGAGGAGTATGCAAATACATGGACAACAATCTGTTCCAGTCTGCTGTATAAACTCCCTACTAGGCTGGATCCAAATACAGGTCTGCAGGTCCTGTGACTAATTTCCATTTAATCTCTCACAGTGAAAGAAGAGGAGATGACTTTTTGGCTTCTGTTTGTTTTCTTTTTAGCAGTTTTTAAAGGTATCCCTGCCCTTCCAAACAAAAACAATGAATACCTTTTGCTTCTTTGTTTGTCTGGACAATAATTTTAGTCTTTTCTTTTCAGAGGTCCAATCGGCAATCCAGTTGGAGGAATCTGGAGGTGATGTTAAAAAGCCAGGGGAGTCCCTCCGCCTGTCCTGCAAAGCTTCTGGGTTCACCTTCAGTAGCTATTACATGGACTGGGTGAGACAAGCTCCTGGCAAGGGCCTGGAATGGGTTGCACGCATGCATCCAACAAATGCAGCTTATATTTACTACTCTGATGCAGTCAAAGGGCGCTTCACCATCTCCAGAGACAATTCAAACAGCCTGTTGTTTTTACAAATGAATAACCTGAAACCAGAGGACACTGCTGTGTATTACTGTGCAAGAGACACAGTGAAGGAAGTGTATCAGGAGCTGAGCCAAAATCTTCTGCAGATAATATCTTTATTTACTGATTTAATTTATGTTCCATTGTCTTCTAAGGCAGGATTCAAATTAACTTGGAATCTCTCCTGTTGAATTCCTACATGATTGCTACATTTAATGTTTTGTTACATTCTCAGAAATGAAGATGGTGAGCATAAAGTCCAGGCATCAATGAGCCATGAAGACACTTCAGCTTTAGTGATATTATTTCAAAGGTATTAATCTCAACTTATTTAAAAGGTGGCATGGGACAAGAGTACTATAGTTACCATGGATATACTAAAAAGAAAAAAGAGTGTGTAAGAGTAAATCAAGCCTGAACTCGCATTAGGAGTGAAAAGGAATGAATTGTGTCTGTAATAATTTGGACATATCATGAGATGAAGAGATTTCAAAATATGATAAATGCTGGGAAAAGTGGAAGGCAGGAAGAAAAGAGTAAAACTACATTACAAATGGATTGATTCAATCAAGGAAGCCACAGTTGCCTTCAGTTTGCAAAACCTGTGCAGGATGGTTGATGACCAAAGAATCATGAAGGAGTTTTATTCATAGGGTTGTCATACATCAAAGTCAACTTGATGACAAATAACAATGATAAATACCCAGAAATATACTTGTGCAATTGTGCTGGTGCCAATCTGGCACTGATGCAGTTCCATTATGGGTTGTGTCTGTGAGATACAGAGTTTGACTTTGCTATCATGTTGAGTGTCTTCATACCACAATCACACTCCAGGTGAAGGTTTGTTGTGCAGTTGAAAGATGTAGTCCATGTTCCTGATCCTAATAGAATACAAAGCAGACATGGCCAAATAGGAGGCTGGGATTCCACATCACTACACAAAAGTAGAACTCATCAACAGTACACTTTAAAGAAGGAGCTCAGGATGCTCCTGAGCCTCATTGTACTGCTAGAAAAATCATAGAATCATAGGACATTATCACACGTGGGCCAGAAAGCGATAATAA
>CM034710.1:5492935-5506505 GCA_020142125.1 Phrynosoma platyrhinos | reverse complement strand
GAGGCACAAATCCAGTTTCTGTTTGGGATTTGTGTGGATGAACCAGCAAATTTGCCCCATGTGATAACATCTATAGAGTTGGAAGAGACCACAAGGGCTATCCAGTCCAACCCTCTGCCATTCAGGAAATCACAACCAAAGCATCCCGACAGATGAACATCCAGCCTCTGTTTAAAGACCTACAAGGAAGGAGACTGCATCACACTCTGAGGGAGTGTGTTCCCCTGTTGAACAGCTCTTACTGTCAGGAAGTTCCTCTTAATGTTGAGGTGGAATTTCTTTTCCTGTAGTTTGCATCCATTGTTCCAGGTCCAAGTCTCTGGAGCAGCAGAAAACAAGCTTGCTCCATCCTCAATATGACATCCCTTCAAATATTTAAGCAGGGCTATCATATCACCTCTTAACCTTCTCTTCTCCAGGCTAAACATCCCCAGCTCCCTAAGTTGTTCCTCATAGGGCATAGTTTCCAGACCCTTCACCATTTTATTTGCCCTTCTTTGGACACGCTCCAGTTTCTCCACATCCTTTTTGAATTGTGGGGCCCAGAACTGGACACAGTATTCCAGGTGAGGCCTGACCAAAGCAGAATAGAGTGGCACTATTACTTCTCTTGATCTAGACACTATGCTTCTATTGATGCAGCCTAAAATTGCATTGGCCTTTTTAACTGCTGCATCACACTGTTGACTCATGTTCAACTTGTGGTCTACTAGGACTTCTAGATCTTGTTAAGCCATGTGTCCCTCATCCTATATCTATGTTTTTCATTTTTCCATCCTAAGTGCAGTACTTTACATTTCTCCGTGTTGAAATTCATTTTGTAAGCTTTGGCCCAGCTTTCTAATCTTCTTTTAATTGGCCCATTTTATTACTTGCATCCGTAATTTGCCTTAACACACACACACACATGCACACACACACATTCTCGCAGATATGGAATCTGCATTCTGTACTCAACATTATTAAGTGATTCTAGAATTCATAAGAGGTTTGTCATCTTTTATTTTTTGTCACCAGCTTGTGTCAATAAGAGATAAAGTCCCCCAAGACTAGTGAAAATATTTTTAATGATCAAAATAAATGTTTCAAGTGCTTGGATACACTGGTGAGGAGAAACCTGAACTGACAATAATGTTTCTGATAAAGGATTCATGCTGTGAAAAATTTGTACATGGCTTTTTATGTTGAAAACAGCATAAAGTGAATGGTGATGCTTCAGTTCTCGGTCTGCCTGAAAAATGATTTTTGTTTTTCCACTCCAAAAGTGCAATCAGAAATCTGATTGGAGGAATCTGGAGTGGATTTGAAAAAAACTGGAGAATCTGCCTACCTTTCCTGTCGAGCCATTGGGTTCACCTTCAGCAGCTCCTGGATGGAGTGGGTGAGGAACCTCCTGGAATGAGCCTGGAATGGGTTGCATGTATGCACCCAATGGATGCAGCTCAGATTTACTACTCCAAGGAAGTGAGAGAGGACTTCATCATCTCCCTGGACAATTTAAACAGTCTGCTATATTTGCAAATGAACAGCCTGAAACCTGGGGACACTGCCGAGTATTACTGTGCAAGTGGCACAGTGTGGGAAAGTGAATGTGAAGCCAAAAATCCTCTTTTTCCTGTGGAATCATTCTGCACACATTCATCTCTGCTCTGCCCAAGCAAAGCAATTGTGTGCCAGTGGGGTGTATGCACAAAATGACAGTGCATTTCTTTGTTCCATTAAGCCCAATTTGTGAGTCTTGAGCTTGAGATGAGGGCTAGGTGATGACTGCACCAGTGGATTATGAGGTCTTCAGAAACAGTGTCTCCTCCTCATACAATTTTGAGATCTTGAGATACCATTTGGAGAGTGGGGAAGTGATGCTTTCCAGTCCCTAATGAAAATATTACAACTCCTATTTTTAAGGTTGCCACCTGTTTTCATACTCATTCTCTATGCCTCTGAAAATTGCAGGATCCAAAGACATTAAGGATGAGAGACTTCATTCCTCCATTCTTTTCACCTCCATGCTGGGAGAGGAAAAAGTCTTATTTCCAGCATTTTGAGTGCTGTTAAATCCCAGTATACTTAATCAGAAACCCAGTCAGTGACCCAACATCAGAGTGGAGAACTCTTGAAGGATACAGAGCTGCATTGAGCCTAGAAGGGCCCTCTGGGCTATTGCGTATTGATGCACATTGATACACAAGGCATGGCCCTCTAATGGCACCACATACATAACTCAGCTTCCAGAGTCTTGAGATGAATATGTACTTTCCACACTTGACAAAAATCTCCCATCACTTATTTTGAGGTACTTATTCCTGCCTATATCACCAACAGGATGCCAGCTAGTGATAATCTTAAAATCAGGTTTTCAATGCTGAGCTGGAATATGAACTGCCGTTTCTGTAGTCCCAGTATGACATAATTATCTGTTTGTCAGGAAGGAAGAGATACAGCAGATAGTGCAAAGAAGGAATGCTCCAAGGAACCTAAATACATACCACTCTACATTTGCTGCCCAAACAACAGAAAATCACATCATTTTAGCATTTTTACTTCCCATGGTAACTAGCATTCCTCTCTCCCACTACTGATGGATTAATCTGGGTGAACATCCAGCAGCATCTTATCAATTATTCAGTTAAAAAAACAGGGCCCCTCCAGCTTCTCAAAAGAGGGCAGCAAAGACATAGCAAATATTTTTAAAGCAGCCTTTCGTTATGAAGGAAATAAAATAGTGATCCACACCTGCTCTTCTGTGGTTTCAGCTCTAGTATTCATTAATTCTTGTGACTGATCAAAATTAGTATTTGTCCCTTAGGAATACAAGAGTTCTAAGAGACTTTCCCATAATTCTTTCTGGTGTCAAGTTATGGTTAGCCTTCTTCCTCTCCTAAAAGAGCACAATCACTTGGTCAGCAGTGAAACTGACTTTAGTATCCTTCTGATTCCATAACTGTCTGTGCCTGTTAGAAAGACATTGTGGATATACAGTTTCAGCTAGCCTGTAACTAAGGACCTAAGCAGACAGGCAGTTGTGGCCCACCCCGAGAAGCTGCGGATTGGAGCCGAGGTAGTTGTACTTCTCAGTCACAATCCTCCCCTTTTCAGGCCCTGGAAGGAGTGCTAAAATAGCACTCCTTCCGCAAGGTGCCAAAGGTGCACCGCAAGAGACATTGGGCGCACCTCCGGCGTCTCTTCCGCCACAGCATGTGTGGACACTGCAGCAAAAATACGTCATCGGATCGCCCATTGTGTGGAGTGATGGGCACTCCAGTGACGTGTTCGGGAAGGGGTTGGGGCGCCCAGCATAAGGCTGCCCCTCCTCTTTCTTGCCTCCAAGATGGCGCAAAGCGCCATCTGCTTTCCCCCTAAGGGGGCTTGCAGACTGCCAGAAATAGTGCAAATTGAATCCACTTTTAGGGTTAGGGTTAGGGATAGGGAATCATGGGAACTGTATTTTATTGTGGCACCAGAGCTCTCTGACAGAGAAGACTCAATGTCTCAGGGGAAAAAAAACAACAATTCCCATGATTCCCTAGCACTAACCCTAACTCTAAAAGTGGACTCAATTTGCACTATTTCTGGCAGTCTGCAGCCCCCCTAAGCATTTTTGGCTTTAATTGGGGTATGCCACATTTGAGGTGAAAGCCAAAGATATTGTGAGTGTATGTTATTGTTCATAGATTGACTTGTATTTGCAAAAGCACAAGCCACACTTTATTTACTGATTTATTAAAATGTTTATATCATAGTCTCAGGATGGCGTAATATGAAAACACAATTGATTTAAAGCAATGTAAAATGTATGTGTATATGTAGTTGTGTGTGTGTGTGTAAATTTTAGAAGGCTAAAACATATTAAACAATGTGCAATGTGCATCTATGCAAAATGACATTATATGTGCAACTCCAGTTCTGTAACCTTTAAATGCATGGCCATTCTACATTAGAGAGAAAATAAACCAATTGCTTTTAGAGAGCAATTATGGAGGTTTAAGACCCCAATGGGATTCTGAGTTGAAATACACTGTCTTGAATGGATGGTGTCAAGCCGCCCCAGCCAATGCAGGATTGGGGCCACAGCAATTGCATACCGCAGCCCCACTCTGCTGTTTTGCTGGTGCAAAAAGAAGTGGCAGAAGGCTGGTTCTTCTACTATCGCCATGACTTTTCAGCACTCCTGCAATGTGCACCATCTAAATGACATACCACTAGAGCACCAAAAAGCTGCCCTCTGTGTGAACAGGCAGGCAGCTTCCCGGTGGTTCCCGGTGGCTTGCGGATTGCATCATCTAAATGACATGCTCCCAAGCCACCAGGAAGCTGCCACAAAGGGACCATCTGTTTTGCCCCTATGTTTCCACTACAAAAAACATATCTGGAATCTATTCTCTTGCTTAATCTTCCTCATAGCAACTGCTGAATCCCAGATTGCTAAATCACAAATCCTGACACAAGCTAAATTCAGTACTCCATAGGCTACCCAGATCTTCATTCACAACCTGGGTCTCAGAACATTCCCGAATTTCTGATCTGCTTCTTTAAGTTTGTGTGTCTGGAGCAAGTGTATTTTACTACCAATTCAGTTTATTTTATTCCTTTATTGTCTATCATTTTTAAAGTTCTATCATAATATTTATTATTCCCTGATGTTGTCATTGGATGTTTTTAGATTCTTACTTGTTTTGAATACTTTTAGAAATAGTTGCATGTGAGTGTTGTGTATGACTCCAACAGGTTTCTGGCTACACAGTAAATTTGATACAGAAAAACAAAGTCTTGTAATCTAAGGCAAACAAAGGATGGGATTAGAAAGTAAGTGGAATTTGAAGAAGTGTCATGAAAATGAGATAGAGATTTTTACATCCCGCTTTTCAACAACTCATTTATATTTTAGATGTTGCAAGAGGATGGCTCATGCAAATCGCTCCAGGAAATGATGATGATGGTGAGAAATCCCTGTAAAAAAAGAACTCTTCAAATAAAAGTTGAAATAATCCTTGACATAAAGGCCTCTCTTTCCTACCCAGTGAGGATATGTCTTCATTTACCATCATGAAATCCTTGCTATTCTTGTATTTTTTGGTGGTTTTACCAAAAGGTAAGCTCATGCTCTATGCCACATCTCACCACCTTCCTTTTTGTATTGTAAAAGATATTAGATATTCATTGGAATGTTCTCTATTTCCTAGGGGTCTTTCTGGATGTTCAACTCACATCTTCTGGACCTGGAATGTTGAGACCTGGGGGGACTCTCAATCTGCTCTGTCGAGTGAAAGGCTTCTCCATCTCTACTCGGTATTATGATTGGAACTGGATCCGACAGCCTCCTGGCAAAGGCCTAGAATGGGTTGCACAAATATACCCTTATAGTGGAGGCAAAGGCTATGCTCCTTCTCTAATGAGTCGTAGCACCATCTCTTCAGACACCTCCAAGAATGAGTTCTCTCTCCAGCTGAGTTCTGTGACATTGGAGGACTCAGCTGTATATTTCTGTGTCCGAAGGGACACAGTGAGACAATTTCTATTGGGACTGTATACAAAAAGAGGAAACTGATTTTACTATAAATATTTCCTAGTTACACTCAGTGGTCAATTGAGAGATACAAATGCTGTGAAAGAACAATTAATAGAGAAATTAGCAAAACAATTAGCAAAATAATCCATGTTGGGGACAAGGAATAGATTGGCTTTCCAACATTCATTGAACTTGATGAAGAAATTCACTTCTTAATGAAAAGGAATGGGGAGGGAGGAGTTCACCTATTCATCTTTTTCTAATGGATACACATGGAAGTTTTTGCATCAGGTCAACACCATGAAAAACTGACACTGAGATGGCAGATAGGCCTCCATGGTCTGTGTCCAACATAGCTGAATAGTTGGGATGGAAAGAATAGTTGAAAATATTCAGAAAATGGTTGAGAAACACATTTTTCAAGTGTTGAGAAACACTGTCAAAAAGAATCTTGGGGGTTATTTAGACTTCTTCTTATCACCACTATGCAAATAATCTCACTCATGCATTCTGGCTATGTTGTTCGCACTATTATTATTTTCAATGGAACCACATCTATGTGCATCTCTGTAAGTTTTGTTGCTCACATGTGTCAGCGCTGCAAATAAAGATGGAGTCGATGATGTAAATACGGTATATTCAAAACATGTTCAAAACATGCAGAATTTTGTCCTGGTTTATACCTGGTCTATCCACAGTGGTAATTCACACAGCTGACAATGCAAATCTTTTAGGAAAACTTGAGAAAATCCCAGGTTATGTTGGTTTTGTTGGCAGCCTCACTCCCCACTTAATTGCATGCATTTGAAATGCTTGTGAACAGCAAAATTCAACCCGGATTAGTTCCTTCCTTCCTGGGATTATTTTGACTGTCTCAATAACCACGTGGACCAGGGGTAGGCAACCTTTCCCCTTTAAGGGCTGAGGGACTTCAGCTCCCAGAAGCCTCAGCCATGTTGGCCAATAGCCCCATGTTGGCCAATAGTTCCTGGGATTCGGGGAGCTGAAGTCCCTCGGCCCTTAAAGGGGAAAGGTTGCCTACCCCTGCCATGGACTAACAGGCATTTTTACATTGATAGAACATATGAGATGCAAAATTTGCATGGAGTTGTTTTGCACAGAAAAGAGCATTTCCTGCACAGAAGATAATATTTCTCAATTCCTATGCAGAAAATGCTGCAGTTGGGGATTTTCAGTTGGGGATATCATTAAAGCAACACACAAGTCAATCTTTGTGAAATGCAGGTCTACATCTCACATCCAAAAAAGGAATACATCCCACTACATCCCACTAAAATAAAATGACCTGTAGCGCTGGTCTAAAAAGTCTCTGATCATACCAGGAGCTGACAGAAAACAGTCTGGGATAAACCAAACATATGTGGATTTCCAAAATAAAATTGGAAAGAACAGGAACAAGTTCCAGGATTTGCTGAGGGTTTTCCCCCCTAATTAATCTGGATGTGCTCAGCTTCTGGTTGGATTCAAATATAGCGTGTTGAATGGATGAAACCTATATCTACACAAAAGCATTTTCTGGAAAACATAAAAGCTTCAGTTATAGTAATTTATTTCCTAGGGATGCATTGGTGTGGAATAGAAGGGAGTGCAATGTGTCTAAAGAAGGAAAACAGGAATGAAGGAAGGAAGGAAGGAAGGAAGGAAGGAAGGAAGGAAGGAAGGAAGGTATTAAGAATCCCTCCACTGAAGACTGGAATTTAGGATTGTTCTTTACTTATATCATGATGAGGCCATGTTTATAATGTTACTAGCTATGTAAAAGAAGTGGGAATTGGGACCAAATTATTGTAAGCCATTTTAAGTTCTATTTTGAGAGAAAGATAGAATATAAATAAATTCAAAAATAAAGTGACGGGAGTTGGCAATCCCCCTTCCCATCCATCCACCTATCCATCCTGCACTTTTGTATCCCCATGAACTCTGTAGTCAATCACAGCACACCAAAGAGGAGTTATACCTCTTCTCCAGGTAATCTGTAGCATAGATGGTCCTGGAACACAGGAAGGGAGGCCTTTGCTCAAGCAATATATCAAATGGAAGCTCAGAAAACTATACATATTTTTGAAAGGAAGAATTCACAGAGTTCAAGTAACAACATAATATGTATGTATAGTTCTGTGCAACACTAGGAATAATGATGAAGAATCTATCTGTGCTCAAGACCTGTCCTACATTAGAACCCAACACAGATGAAGACAATATACACACATTGCTCCATCAGTGCAAAGATATACTTTGTTTAACATTGACTTGAATCTTCTTTCCTGACCAATGTCATTCCTGTCTTATGAATCACTATAAATACTGCCTCTAATTTGACCTTCTACAATACATGAAAATGTAGACAAATAGTGGGTTGTCAAGGGCCTTTGTTGCTCATTTATGGTCAAGTAGATGCAAATACACAGATAGCTTCCTGTCCAGATCTGGGATATACTGTCCCTGTGCCAACTACAACCATACACACAACTCTTTGTGAATATCTGCAATCACTTTTGGCTTCACCTCAGTCAGAGGAAAAATAAGAAATGTTATACTGGATCCATCTCCTTGCCTTTTTCACATTTTGCCATGGTAGCTTTTGTTCTTTCAAATAAAGAGAATGGTGATGTTTCATTTCTCCGTCTGTCTGAAAAATGATTACTGTTTTTCCCTTCCAGATGTGCAGTCAGAAATCCAGTTGCGGGAGTCTGGAGGAGGTTTGAAAAAACCTGGAGAATCTGCCCACCTTTCCTGTCAAGTCAGTGGGTTCACCTTCAGCAATTACTGGATGAGCTGGGTGAGACAAGCTCCTGGAAAAGGCCTGGAATGGGTTGCACGTATGCATCCAACAGACCCAGCTCACATTTACTACTCCAATGAAGTGAGAGGGCGCTTCATCATCTCCCGAGACAATTCAAACAGTCTACTGTTTTTGCAAATGAACAGCCTGAAAACTGAGGACACTGCTGTTTATTACTGTGCAAGAGACACAATGAGGGGAAGTGAATGTGAAGCCAAGTAAAAACTCTCTTTTCCGCACAGACTCATTTTACTCAGATTTATCTCTTCTGTTTCCAAAGGAAGCAACTGTGTGCCAATAGGTGTGTATAAAAAAAAAAAAAAAAAAATGACATGACATTTTTATGCTCCATTAGGCCCATTTGGTGAGTCTTGACCTTGAGGCACTGACTGGGTCCCCTACACCAGTGAAGCATGACAATATACCAACATCAAGGACTTCGTGATTGTTTAATACTAAGGGTATGCAAGTATTACATTTCTTCTCTCATAACCTGTTTCCAGTGCAACACTTTCACAGGAGAGGCCAAAATATCTAAAGCTGATGGCATGTTAGGTCTGGAGTAGGGCTCAACCAAGATCCTGAACCACAGTCCCATCATTAAAGATGTTGCTACAGTGGGCCCTTGGTATCTTGGTACTTCCACAAAAGGTGAGTTATTTAAATGTGGGCCATGGGAGGGGTAGCCCTGAATTGGGTGCAAGCAATGTGAAGACAGTCCACACTGTGACCAAAACCAGATGATTTCATAACCAAAATCTCATCTGGAAGTACGCTTAGCCTTCAGATATTCAACCAGTGCTCCAAGATCTCATAGACTAGAAAATCAAAATTTCAGTCCCATTCAGATTGAACATTCACCTAAGCCCCTTGCATTTAAGCAGGCAAAATAAACATTTCAACCAAACTTGTGACTTAATTTAGAATGGCAGAATTTTGGGATCCCCAGCTCCTGAAACTTGCAAGGTAGATGATTTACAAATTTCCTCTAAATTCCCTACACTGGTTTTTGCCTTTTACTCAAGTTTGGTTTATTGGGAAACAGATACTGTAGAAGAGTTCGAGAGGAGAAGGTTCACATAGAGAAGAACTGAGCCACAGAAGGATGAAGGGAGGCTGGATGTAGTGGCAGCTGTTAGCTTCCATGTCTGGGGCAGTCAATACACCCCAACCTATGGTGTGAAAGGGTTTAATACCTGAAATCATCGCTTTAAAGTTTGAACAAAACCTGGAGGAAATCTGTTGTCCCATTCCCATGGAAGCACCAATTGGCACAAGTAAAATGACATCCTCTCTCCTACTGCTTAACCCTTCTTCCAGCTCCTGATAAAGGAACAAGCACACATCAACCAATTGACCAGAGGTTTTGGGGTTTTTTTTAAAGCAACACATTAAGGCTAAGATGCTTCATTGTACAACACAGGACCAGGAAAAAGTAGGGCATTTTTTCTGCTCCCAGGTACCCTTCTCTCTCCATACGCATTTGGACCTAAATGAACAAGGCAAAGCGCGACTCATGGTAAATGGGCCCTAATAAATGAATAATCTGATTTTGGCTGTGGAGATGTTAAATGGAGACAATTTAGGCTGAAGCTTTAGTTTCTTTCACATTAGGTATCGCATTAGCTGTCACTATAAACCACAAATAGAAAAACAATTTGAACCATGTAAGGAAGCCCAACAGTATAATGATCAGTTGATCTGTGGTTGTATACAGATGATTCTTCCATCACACTTTTCACATCCAATCTATCATTTTTTGGAGTCTAAGCTCACGTGATGTCACAGATGGAATAATGTAGGGCCATAGTTTTGGGACTATATTACATTTTTTGTTGTTGGCACTTTGCTTCATTTTTTTTTTCGTTCAACATTCTTCCCACCATGGCATGTCACCTACTGCATCTTGGACAACATAACTACTTTTCCTCCCTACTTTGAAAATGGGGAAGGCACGTACCCCAGTAATTATGCAGCTATGCCTGCACCATCTCCAGATGTAAGACTAAGAATGACATACAAGATTCTTTAGTTGATCCATGGTTGAGAGACAAGGCACATCTCACAACAGAGCAACCTAACCAATATACTTCCCATGTACTAAATTGGCAAGAAAATCTGCATGGTCAGATTTTTAGCTTGTCAAGTGGGCAACCTGCTGTTTTGTCAGGAACCTTTTACTCCTCCTGCTTCTCACAAGAGGGCACCATTGAAGTACAGAAAAATGTTCATGAAGGAAATAAAAATGGGCAGCTAAACATGCATTCAGCTGCTAAGTTCATTATTTCCTCTGTTATTTTGTTCACAATTAACAATCAACTTGTTCCTTAACAGTGTGGGACTTACCACAATTCTCTGTTGAAAGATGTGACAGCCATAACTCTCACCCTTGCTTGCAATTTAATGCATAGGTAAGCAGGCACACACACTTTTAAATATGTAGAGTGTATAGAATTGCTGTGAATGTATTGACTTATCCAGCTTATTTATACTTTGCCCTTCCCCTTTTTGACCTGTACATTACTATAGCTGGGAAGAAAGAAAATGCACAAGAAAGTCTTATCATGCTAAATCTTGTATGGCAGTACATCTGGAAAACATTAAAGCATCAGGTACTCTATAATAGCATATTTCCCAGGGATCCACAGGTGCAATTCTATGGTGATGTAACCTGAAATGGACTGTGGGTCAAAAATGATGGCTTCTTTTAAAAATATACCAGTTTCTCCATTCCCCACTTTCCCCTTCATCCATGGCTTGCTTCAGTTGCTGAAAATTGAGTCAAATGTGTGCAAGTAGTTTGTCCTCAGTTAACTCAGCAGGAGAAAGAAGAGGGAAGGGGACAGGCTGTTGCCCTTTTCATTAGATTCAGGTAAAAGCAAATTACTGCAGCCTCTCCTTGTTTGGGAAGAGAACGTCTTGAGCTGTGTGACTCAAAATTGATTCTCAATGTAAGTGAAAACTTTATAAAAAGCCAAGGTAGAGACAACCGCTCTGATGTTGCTTGACCACATGTTTCACAGTGTCACTGTTCATGGTGGATGTCTGTTTGTGCTTTGTTTCAAGCTACCATGAACAGAAATCACAAAAGCATTTCCTTCTGTTGTTAATACAGGTTTATGTTTTGTCTGTTTTTAACTTTTGAATTATTTTAATTGGTTTTATTGTGTTTTAATGTGGTAGCTTTAAATTAAATTTGGTTTTGCAACTTTTTGTAAATATTTTTAATTTGTTGTTATGGAAGCTGCCTTGGCTCCTAGCCTGGAAGAAAGGTAGCATGTAAAATAAATAAATAAATACTTCTATTGCTGTGTAGTTGAAGTTTGTACCATTTTCACTTAAAACTCCCTTCTGCTCAAGTACCTTGGATCATGTTCATGCCCTATTCCTTACTGTAATTCTTCCTCACTGTCTAAATCATATTAAGAGGGTTGCAAGGTCTTGTACTATAGCTTTATTTGCAGACTATGCAAATACACAGACAGCTTCCTGTCTGGAATGGTCATATACTCATGCTACCCAGCTAAGCTCATAGACACAGCACTGTACCTTGAGCAATTCTGGTTTAACTCCTCTTTAAGTGGAAAAAGTGGGGAAATGATATTTTGGCTTAACTTTGTTTTCTTTTTCCCACTTTTCAGAGGTATTTTTTTTCTTATTTCAAGTAAAAAATGACTACCACATTTAATTCTTGGTCTGATTGAAATATAATTGTAGGATGTTTTCCCCTTCCTTCTAGATGTTTACTCTGAGATAAAGCTGGAAGAGTTTGGAGGGGCTATAAAAAGACCTGGAGAGTCCCTTCTACTCTCTTGTAAAGCCTCTGGCTTCACTTTCAGCAGCTACTACATGGACTGGGTGAGACAAGCTCCTGGAAAGGGCTTGGAATGGGTTGCAGAAATAGGTACATCCTCAAGCCCCCTTCGCTACTCAGATTCAGTGAAAGGACGCTTCGTCATTTCCAGGGATGATTCAAATAGTCTCCTATATTTGCAAATGAACAACCTGAAAACAGAAGACACTGCAGTATATTACTGTGCAAGAGACACAGCAAAGGAAAGTGAATGTAAAGCCAAGCAAAAACTCTTCTTTTTGGATTATGAAATCCGAGTTGTGCACTCGGATCCATCTGTACTGTGTTAAAGGTCTGTGAGGGTGGGGAACTATGCAGCATGACAGGGCATTTCTATGCTCCAGTAACTCCAGCTCAGCCTTAGGGTGTTAAGCCTTCCACAAGAAAAACCTTGAAGAGACATTGACAGTCAGTGCATCTACACAGTAGAAATAATGCAATTTGGCACCATTGTCAAATTGTAGTTTTTCAATTTGTTGTTTCACGAGGACTTTAGCCTTCTTTGGAAAAGAGTGCTGCTGCCTCATAATACAAGAAACTGTAGGTTTATGTAGGATGGAGCCATGGCAGTCAAAGTGCTATCAAACTGCATTATTCCTACAATACAGATGCACCCTTCTGTATTTTCCCCTCTACAGCATTTCCCCTTTACAGCATAAAAAGGAAAGGAAAGGAAAGGAAAGGAAAGGGGGAAAGGAATGTAGCAATACCTTTAAGACTTAATTTTGCTCTTGCAAAAACAAAAACCAGTTAGTTTTAAAGGCACTGCTACATTCCAGTTTTCCTTACCCTTGCCCTCTTCCCTTTTGTCTATATTGCAGACTCAACATAGATGGAAGCAACTATGGTTGACCAGATGTTTTATTATTATTATGGTCTTCAATCTCAGGATGTTGTCCCTTTTCCCTAGTCTGGGGAGTGTGAGAAAGGAATTTTAGGATGGGACTTCTGTACTGAAAATTTGTGTGTGTGTGTGTGTGTGTGAGTGAGTGAGTGAGTGAGTGAGTGAGTGAAAAACTCTGAGCAATACTTAGAATGCACTTTGAGAATGTGAAGAAGTCCTCCATTTCATCTTAGAAAATCCACATTTGTGGCTGACAGGCACTATAACTTTCCACAGAAAACCCACACAGTTATTGAAACAAGTGTCTGCACACCACTATGAGCCACAGTGAGCATGCAGATGGACCCCAAGAAAAAAAATATAAAGGAAGCAGTAACATGAGTGAAGCCAAATTGTAAGAAAAGTATTGCTTGTAATTATTGCAGACTAGCTCTGGGATCTTGGTTACTCAGGCTTTTTAGTCTATATCAGTTCTTGTCTCTCTGTTTGTAACTGGATTTACACAAAGGCAAGTGGTCTCCCACCTCCTTCTTAAACCATCAACCCATCTGACACAACATAGGA
>CM034710.1:5480570-5492835 GCA_020142125.1 Phrynosoma platyrhinos | reverse complement strand
GACTCAATTTGCACTATTTCTGGCAGTCTGCAAAGGCCCATAGACTTCCTGGCATTGCAAAGAGTTGGAGATCTATTCCATCCTTTGACAATGTAACTCATTTTGCTAATACTCATTGTACTAGCAGCCTCCTTCTCATATATATTGGGATTTACAGTACACTTTGGGATCTATATAACATAAATCGAGTGTCTGTGGTGGTGGCTGTTGCTGCTTTTGTTTTCCTATTTTACATATAGCTCCTTCCCATCCTCTCATTCTACCAGGTGTCATCTCACAGGTGGTGCTAACACAGTCAGATCCAGTATTAAAAAAAACCTAGAGAATCCCATAAGCTGACCTGTGCCACCAGTGGATTTGCTCTTAGCAGCTACTGAATGGTTTGGATCCAACAGAAACCAGGCAAAGGACTTGAAGAGCTTGTTTACTATTACGATACAGCTTCTGGGAACAGCTATTATTCCCCTACAATTCAAGGGCGATTCACAACTTCTAAGGATGGTTCTATCTTCTATCTTCAAATGAACCATCTAAAAACAGAAGACACAGCAGTTTATTACTGTCCAAGAGACACATTGAGAAGGATCCCAGCAGATCTCAAGAGAAAATCCTTTAGCTGCTTTAGAAAAAGTCACCAGCACAGGCATAAGAAAACCACAAATGAGAGACTCATAAAGCAGAAGATATACTCCAAGGAAAGGCAAGATACAGTAACAGTTATTCATAACTGTATTCTTATGTCCACATCAAACTTTTCTTAAAGTTGGGCCAATCTTGTTTCATTTTGCTTCAGAGGTTCACTGGATAATACGGGAAGCATTTGGGCTGAAATGATGAAACAAAAGAAAGGAAGATTATTCAAATCAAAACAATTCTGGCAAGTAACCAGAACTAGGAAGATGGAGGAAGAAGCAGGGAGAATTTGGTATATTGGGGAAGGAACCAAACATTTGGGGGGTGGAGGAGAGAGGCAATTAATTTATTATTTTTATTTATTAAAGTATTTCTGACCTACACTATATCAAAAGATCTCTCTGATGTTCCTGAACAGTTTCCAAAGGCAGCCTGACATAGAATATGTTAGAATAAACCACATGAGATGTATTCAGCATGTATCAATGTAGTTCCAACATGTTAAGGAATGAATGCGTATGACCAATATGTTTTATGTGTCCAAGCACACTCACACCTGTCACTGAAACTGAACATAAGAAGCTGTATCCCATGTTATTTTAAAGTTTAAAAAATGGAAATGGAAAATGGGCCAGAAATTGTATAATAAATACAATTCTAGAGATGTCTGCTCAAAAGTAGCTGATTGGATTGCACTACACACTTTCTATTTTGAGAGAAAGTTGGGATATAAATCAATCAATAAAGGCATGATAGTTGGGAATCCCCATTCCCACACAGTCGTAATGGAATGTAGTATCCTGCCTAACCTTGTAGCCGATCATAGCAGACCAAAGAGGGTTTCTTCCCTTTCTCCAAGTAACCCATAAAATAGGTAATCTTTTCAGACAGGGAAAGATACTTTCTCTCAAGTAATACATTAAATTGAAGTTCAGAATAATGTATGTATGTTTAAGGTGAAGAAGGGCCTTTACAGGCTACTAGAAATAATGCTTCTTGAGTCCACTTACTGTCCTGGCTCAGTGCTAGGGATTCGTGGGAACTGTAATTTTTTTCTGAGACATTGAGCCTTCTCTGTCAGAGAGCTCTGGTGCCACAATAAATTACAGTTCTCATGATTCCCTAGCACTGAGCCAGGGCAGTTGTCTTCTTGTTCAATAAACATTAATGTATTATGTGCTTCTGGTTCCTGCAACACGAAGAAGGATGGACTATCCATGTTCAGGATCTGCTCTATGTTTAAAACCAACTCAGATAGACAGACAGTTTCTTCTATTCCTAAGCAGTAATATTCTGTTTAATGGTCTGCAGTCTTTCTTCCTGTCCAAAGGCATCCTCCTATTCATCCTGACTAATATTGTTCATAATTTCATCTTTTACAAATGATGCAAATGTAGACAAATATTGGCTTGTGAAAGGTCTCTGTTGCTCTTTTCTTGTCAAGTAGATGCAAATATACAGGTAACTTCCTGTTCTATCTGGGATATACTGTCCCTGCCCCAACTACAACCATACACACAACTGTTTGTGACTGACTCTGACCATTTTTGCCTTCGTCTCAATCACAGGCAAAGAAGAAATGTTATACTGGATCCATCTTCTTGTGTTTTTCACAGTTTGTCATGGTAGCTTTTGTCCTTTCATATAGAGAATGTGATAATATTTCAGTTCTCAGGCTATCTGAAAAATGATTTTTATTTTCCCTTCCAGATGTGCAGTCAGAGATCCAGTTGAAAGAGTCTGGAGGGGGTTTGAGAAAACCCGGAGAGTCCCTCCACCTCTCCTGCAGAGCCTCTGGGTTTGATTTCCGCAGCTCCTACATGAACTGGGTCAGACATGCTCCTGGGAAAGGTCTGGAGTGGGTTGCACATATTCGCCCAAACAACCCACCGGACAAGTTATATCCAAATGCATTCAAAGGTCGTTTCATTATCTCCCGGGACAATTCAGACAGTCTGCTATATTTGCAAATAAACACCCTGAATACAGAGGACACTGCAGTCTATTATTGTGTAAGAGACACAGTGAGGGGAAGTGAATGTGAAGTGAAGCAAAAATCCTTTTCACAGTGGTATCATTCTACCCAGATTCATCTCTGCTGTGTCCAAAAGAAGCAATTGTATACCAAATAGGTGTTTATACAGAAAATAACAGGGCATTCCTATGCTCCATTAAGCCCAGATTGTGAGTCCTGACCTTGAGATGATACCTAAGTTCCCTTTATCCTTCCCCTTATTCTTTTTAATTTTTCTTTCAAAACATCACATCTTACCAAGTTTTCATCTGAACCACATGAAACTATGTACATGTAAATACATTTAGGCTGTGCATATGATACTGTAATATAAAGGTATAATTTTAATTTTGCTTGTTGTTTATGTCACATCTATTGCCATTACATTCACCAGTATAGAATTATGATTTCTAACTAACATTAGTACAAAGCACATTACTAAGGATACTGTATGGCAGGGGTAGTCAACCTTTCCCCTTTGAGGGCCAAGGGACTTCAGAGGAAATAAACCAATTGCTTTTAGAGAGCAATTATGGAGGTTTAAGACCCTAATGTTATTCTTATTTGGATACTCTTTATTGATATAATTAAAAATTAACAACAACAACAAAGACAAAAACTAAAAAAGGAAACATAAACTATAACAATAATATAGACAACAGCAACAACAAAAGACATCAACTAATAACCCTACTGCCAGTAACATTAACAGACCTTTTCCATTCAAATCCTTCTATGTTCCTTTTGTACCTTATCTCCTTAGCTCCTATTCTACCTTACTCTTTCTTTCCTTTTACCTTTCTTTCTTTATTCTTATAACCAATCTTCTTACGCCACTCACACTAACATATCTCCACTTACACATACCTTCTAATACATAGCCCTCCTTCATACAAACTATCACACGTTCTTTAAAACTATAAATATTTTCATAATAACAACTAACATTAGACACAAACACACTGTTAAACTTCTTCGCTACCACTTTTATTTTAACTATATATAATGACTTCTCATAAATTCCCTTAATATCCCTTTATTGTTATCCATTTTATGATTGCTGACACCAATGTGATTCTGAGCTGAAATACACCAGCTTGAATGGATGGCGTCAAGCTGTTCCAGCCCATGCAGGATTGGGGCCACAGCAAGTGCATGCTGCAGCCCCACTCCACTGTCTTGCTGGCACAATAAGAAGCAGCAGAAACCATCTCTGGAACCTTTCTTTTGCTTAATCTTTGTAATGTTTCCTTTGAGCCTCTATCATTTTCCTTATAGCAACTGCTGAACCCCAGATTGCTAAATCACAATTCCTGCCACTCCTGGAAGCTAAGATCAGTACTCCATAGCCTACCCAGATCTTCATTCACAACCTGGGTCTCAGAACATTCCTGAATTTCTGATCTGCTTCTTTAAATTTGTGTTTCTGGAGCAAGTGTATTTTACTACCAATTTAGTTTATTTTATTCCTTTATTGTCTGTGATTTTTAAATTTCTATCATAATATTTATTATTCCCTGATGTTGTCATTGGAGGTTTTTTGATTCTTACTTGTTTTGAATCCCTTTTGAAATAGTTGCATGTGAGCATTGTTATGACACTAGGTGTATGACTCTAACAGGTTTCTCGCTACACAGTAAATTTGAGACAGAAAAACAAAGTATTTCCTTCTGTTTTTAATACAGGTGTATATTTTATCTGTTTTTACCTTTTGAATGATTTTAATCAATTTTATAATGTTTTCATGTGGTGTCTTTAAATTAAATTTGGTTTTCAAACTTTTTGTAATTTTTTTTAATTTGTTTTTATGGAAGCTGCCTTGAGTCCAGCCTGGGAGAAAGGTGGCAGCTAAAATAAATAAATAAATAAATAAATAAATAAATAAATAAATAAATAAGAAAAATCTATTGCTGAATAAATTTTATTCCATTGTCAGTTAAATCTCCCTTCTGATAAAGTACTGTAATTCTTCCTCATTGCCCAAATCATATTGAGAGGGTTGCCAAAGTCTTGCACTATGGTTTTATTTTGCAGGCTATGCAAATACACAGACAGCTTCCTCTTTTTTATGGTCATATACTCTGCTACCCAGCTAAGCTCATAGACACAATACCGTGCCTTCATCCATTCTGGTTTAACTCCTCTCAAAGCAGAAATAGTGGGGAAATGATATTTTGGCTTCCCTTTGTTTTCTTTTTCCCACTTTTCAGAGGTATTTTTTCTTATTTTAAGTAAAAAATGACTACTACATTTAATCCTTGATCTGATTGAAATATAACTGTAGGATGTTTTCCCCCTCCTTCTAGATGTTCAATCCAAGGTAAAGTTGGAAGAGTTTGGAGGAGATATAAAAAGGCCTGGAGAGTCCCTTCTACTCTCCTGTAAAGCCTCTGGCTTCACTTTCAGCAGCCACGACATGGACTGGGTGAGACAAGCTCCTGGAAAGGGCTTGGAATGGGTTGCAGAAATAGGTAGATCCTCAAGTGCCATTCACTACTCAGATGCAGCGAAAGGACGCTTCATTATTTCCAGGGATGATTCCAATAGTCTGCTATATTTGCAAATGAGCAACTTGAAAACAGAGGACACTGCAGTATATTACTGTTCAGGAAACACAGCGAAGGAAAGTGAATGTCAAAGTAAGCAAGAAGTCTTCTTTGATGATGAAAGCTCTCCAGTCAGATCCATCAGTACTATGTTAAAAGTCTGTCTGGGTGGGAAACTGTGTAGCATGACAGGGCATTTTTGTGATTAAAAAAAAATATATTATGAGCTGCAGTCCAACAACATCCAGATAATAGAAGCTGTGTTAATTAAAAATACGCACATATGTACATGCAAACACACACTTTGCATCTCTTGGTGAAGAGAAGATGGGGGAATGACATGATTGCACCCTTTAAATATTTCTAGGACTGTCACAAAGAGGAGAGGCAGGGTTATTCTCTGTTGCCCCAGAGAGTAGAACCAGGTCTAATGGTTTTAAGTCACAGAAGGGTAAATTTTGATTGAACATTAGGAGAAACCTCCTACTAGTAAGAGTTGTTCAGCAATGTAACCAATTGCCTAGATATATGGTAGGGCCTCCTTCTCTGAATATCTTTATAAAGAGGCTGGAGGGCTACTTGGTGGGGATGCTTTAGCTAGACACCCTGCATTGAGCATGTGGTTGGACTCAATGACTCATGAAGCCATTTCCAACTCTATGATTCTATAATTATATAATAGGAAGGCCTTATTCCACCTAAAATTGTTGCCCATCAATAGTGAATTCCTTTCCTTCAAGTCTATTGTGAACTACTCTTCCTGCTCTCCAAAGTTGTAGTCTGATGCTCAAACCAGTATACCACACTGGCTCCTCAATTGCAGTGTATGCAGCCCATTATTAATGAAGAAAGCCAAATATATTAATGAAAATAAACATTTCATTCTGTTCAATCAAAGTAAAACATTGCATTTGTGACATGTTACCTGCCAAGGCTGTATGTTCTGCAATCCAAGTATATTTCTACCTAACATTCTGTAATTGGATCTAGAAGAAGAAAAAGCTTGCAAAGCATGTGCCACAACATAGACAGCATTATAGATACTGTAACTATGAGCAGTCATGTGCATTTCAAAAAGAGGTCCAGGAAGACTCTCCATTCTTTCATCTCCAGTACATGGTTCATTCGTCATCACTGACATATTGGAATCTGGAAATATACAATTGAATACCTGTTCCCAAAAGTCCTTGAGAAAGCCATTCCCTTTCTTCCAGTAAGGTCTTATGAGCCAAATAAATTCCTCAAAACCTATAACTTCTTTCAAGTGGCTCATGAAGGAAATGGCACCTTCAAACACTTGGAAATTCCAGTCTCTTTGAAAGCCTATGGTTATGAAATCAGTCTGGGTTGTTGTAATCCACACCTTTCTAGATGAAGCATTTTCTTTATTTTCATACTCTTGCATTAATATAAAAATTCTCAGCCATATAATTGTCAAAGTATATCCATAAAATACAAGGGCACTGGTTTTATTATTTGAAAGTATATCATACATTTAATTTACAATATCCAGGTGAGCTTTTTCAGGGATTCTTTGTGTGAAAGCAGAACAGATTCCATTCTGGGAAAACAATGATTCCAGAGTTTGCAAAAAATGTTGTCCACTGTTATCATCTATAGCAAAAAGTCCAGCCCATGTTCATCCAAAATGCTGGAGTAACCAGACAATCCCCATATATTGAGACATTTCATTTGAGACCATGTGATAAAAGGAAGAGATCTGATTTGCTTCACTCCTCTCTGCAGGAAATGAGCCATATGTGAGCTTTAAAAATAATAACATATAAATGCTTTAGAGATAAGTCATTGATTCTCTTTTCAGGCAAATGAGTATTAATTCAACACTGGTGAATGTTAAAAGATAGAGTGGTTTTCCTCCATCAGTCTTGTTTCTCTTTCTGAATCACAAAATCATTTACAGAATAACAACTGAAGAGTAATTTCCTCACATTCACACACATAGGTCCTACCTGTGGAATCTTGTACAGACTTAAGATGTCAGCCATATGAAAAGAAGTATCTGAAGCAAGTGCACCAATAACAGCTATGAGGTTTTTCTGGCAGGCACATTTGTAGTTGGGAACAAATCTGCATGATTTAAACAGTAGGTCCAGAGTAGTTCGATAAGTCATCCTTGCATCATAGTAGCTATCGTAGATGTGGAACCCAAGTGTGATATTGAGCAAGACCTTGGCATTCTCATTAACTTCTTTTATGGCAAATGCTAAGGCAAGAACATGCTGGTAGAACTTTATCACCATACTGCAAATAAATTTCACTTTCTTTTAAAAAATTGTTGATTGTACAATGCACTACAGACCCATGAATATATCAGGTTTTTGGGTGCAGTTTGACATCATTTTAATGATCATGGCTCCATCCTACAGAATCCTGGGATTTGTAGTTTTGTGAAGCCCCAGCATTCTTTGGCAGAGAAGCTTACTGACCTAGTAAAACTACATAATTCAGGATTCCATAGGATGGAGCTATAGCACTTAAAGTGGTGTTAAAATGCATTATTTCTACAGGGTAGATGCACCCTCCTGCTCCCATCTGCAATTTTTTTTTTAAAAATGACCAAAAAAAACCCCTCAGCAACAAAAATATATTTTAATACACAAGGTTTCAAACTTAATTTCTATGTGCTAAGTTCCCAAAGTCATCTCCCTCAGTAAGTGAACCAATTACATGAAAAAATTGCCTATAACCAAACATTATTCTCACTTAACTTTGTACAGACCCACCCTTATTTCTTGCTTGTGATTTTACACTGATCATGTATTTATTACACAAATAAAATGGTAAGGATGTTCACAAATAGTTTTAAATGATCAAAAAAACAAATCTTAGGAAATCCTGATGAGAAAAAATGCAGACTGATGAGAATCCTAGCAATTTGAGACTTATTCTATACAAAATGTGTATATAGTTGTTTTGTGAAAAAGAAATATTTTATATGTAAGAAATAGCATTTTATCTGTTATTCTGTGTACAACACATAAATGTCATTTTCTGCTCATGAAACACTGTTTCTTGAACAGAAAATGGTTTTGGGGTGTTTTTTTTTTGTTTTTTTTTCTGGACAAAGTAGCCCTGTGTGAAATTTGCACAAAACAAACCTCAAATTATGAATAGTCTTTGAAAATGACTGTTGCAGCAAAACACAACATATAAAATGTTCAATTTCTGAGTTTTCAGAAGTTTGTCAATTAATGGAGTTAGGCCAAGAGAAGGTCAACATTAGAAAATGTAGCATAGAAAGAAAACTTTAAAACAAAAGGGGTCTAGGAGCCCTGTCTAATGAGATATACCATATATACTCAATTGTAAATTGAGCTCATGTATAAGCTGAGGGCAGATTTTGAGGCCATAGATATTGACATAATAATAATAATAATAATAATAATAATAATAATAATAATAATAATAATAATAATAAAATTTATTTATATCCCACCCTTTGGGGACTCAATCAGGGCGGCTTACAACAATAAAACATGATCTACAAATAAGTCAAGGGTAAAACTTAGAAGCACATAACAAAGGATGTGAAGGGCAAAGAAAGGGAATATGATGACAAAAAACTTACAAAATAAAGGTTGGCTCAATGAAGAAGGAGCAATGGTAAATTATGGGTGTATGATGTATGAGGAAGGTGACCAGGCACAGGTGGGCTAAGAAAATGCACATATGTCAAAAAGGATCAAAAGGCAAAACAAAGGAAATGGTGAGTGTGTTAGCAGTGTTTATAACCTATAACTTTAATGTGATAATTTTTCTTGATTTTAGCCCAGAAAAGCTGGCACACACAAATGTCTCACTGAGATCTTTCAAAGCCCAATTCCTCTTGGTGCTCCTTTGAGAGGAAGTGACAAAGAGTTTCAACAGCTGACTGCAACCAGTTTCCCACCCATGCATTCAAAAAGATTAGAAGCATGGCTGAGGCAGAAAGAGCAGAGGGAGTTGTTGTTTCTTTTAGGTGTTCCTGGGACAGACTAAGATCTCGTCTTTTGCCACTCTACTCAGAGAAAGAGATGGTTCCTTTTTCATATATAAGAGTTAAAGTATAATAATTAAATTGATCTATGGATAAATAGACCCGGTTTTGAGGCAATTATTTTTCAAACTAATATTTCTAGATGTATACATGAGTATATACAGTATGTTCTTCTATGTTCCCTTTTGGATACTATCAGCCAGCATGATGTAGTGGTTGAGTGTTGGACCTGAACTGTGGAAGATCAGTGATAGAATATCCTCTCAACCATGCAAACCCACTGGATGACCATAGGCAAGTAACAGTCTCTCAAATTTAGAGGAGGGCAAGCATTGAACAAATGCCCCCTCTGAACAAATCTTACCAAGAAAACCCTGTAATAGGTTCACCTTAGCATCATCATAATTAAGAAACAACTTGAAGGCACACAACAACTACCAAAAAACATGTTTTTTTTCAGTAGGAGTTAATAGATATTTTAAAGTAGCAACATTTAGCCTAGATTGATACAGCCAAAGGTTTATTCACAAATAGTTTCATTCACAATGTTCAGTTCCTTTTAATTTTTACTTGAAATGTATTTCAAGATGAAGATTTGCTACAGGAGAAACATTCTTGTCAAGTACCATGAAAAGTGAAGATTCTGCTTTGCCACTTCAGTAGCAGGAATGTCAGAGGTCTGGGAAAGCTACAAGTCAACATGGAAAACTTAAGAGAAGGTTAAAGGGTGACATAATGGCCATGTATAAATATTTGAAGGGATGGCATATTGAGGATGGCACAAGCTTTTTTCTCCTGCTCCACAGACTAGAACATGGAGCAGTGGATTCAAACTACAGTAAAAGAGATTCCACCTATGCCTTAGGAAGATGACTTGATGGTAACAATTGTTCAGGAGTGGAACATGCTGCCTCAGAGTGTGATGAAGTCTCTTTTTTTCTCTCTCGAGGTTTTTAAACAAGGGCTCAATAATCATCTGTCAAGAGTGCTTTGATTATGTATCCTTGCATGGCAGAATGGGATTAAACTGGACGGAGTCTCTGATTCTATGCTTGTAAACTGGACTAACACCCTCGTAAATGAGTAGGGAGAAAATCAGTTCCTACTACATCAAAAAAGTTAAGCTGAGTGAAACCAATTTGTTCCAAGATATATAGGGAATAGCCATTTTTGTTTATTTTAGGAGGATGTAACCAAATCTGGGAGTGGGGCTGGAAAAGACTAGGTATGTTCTTATTAAGATTAGAGAAGACTGAGACCACCACACCTTCTAGGTAAACTGAGAACACTGGGTGGGGCAATCCTCGAGGGGATAAGACTCACCCTAGCTATGTTTTCTTCTGATGCTGGATCAAAACCAGAGCATTTTCTTTGCTCTGATGCTAGCATTCCCACAATTTATAGAAAGGAAGCTACATAGCTCCACCTATCCATGCTACTCCTGGCAGCTGCATCATTCTTCCATCCACACTTAAAAGCCATAATGCCATTGCACACCCCAGTGGTTGGTCTCCATTTTTCCACCCAGGCCAGAGTTTGGAAGCTCCCACATAGCATGACATTTGGCCATGTTATATGGAAGATAAGGTAAATTATTGTTCAGGAAAGTAACTGATCCAAGCTCTAAGACTGACTATTCCAACTCACTTCTTCCTCTCTCTTTGTTAGCATGCTGATCTTGTATCTGGAAAATATTCTGTTATAAAAGTTCTATAGTTCCACCATACCCAAGCAGAAGTCTGTCCACCCACCTGAAAAAATATCAAAGTCTGACTCAAACAAGATAAAAGATAACAAGAAAGTGCTAGTTAATCTAATATAGTACCATCCAAGGCATGCCACTTTTGTTCTAAAGGACAGCAGCATTTGCAAACCTCATGCAAATCTCCCCCCTCCATGGATAAATTAATCTCTGTCTTGATAAGGTAACCAGCTTCTCTCTTATCAGTTGGCATTGTTTTGTCCATGTGAATTTCCACCATAGATTTACATATATACATTACTTAAAATGAGCTTGTTATTCATTTTCCTTGTCCTATTAACTACTTCCAAAAGTGAGTTGATCTGTCTGGACAAAGTGTGTGAAGTGGGAGGAGGTATGAAAGAGATAAATTAGCGACTGATATTTTAATTTCTTTGTTTCCCATGTTCAAAGGAGTGCTGCTTGCTGAAATTACACTGATCCAGTCTGCTGACAAAGAAATGAAACCAGAACAGACATTAAGTCTGACTTGCACCATCTCTGGGCTCCCTATTGCTACAGAGCATATGTACTGGCAATGGTTTCAGCAACTGATAGGGAAAGCACCCAAATGGATGGGATGGATCTATCCATTAAGTGGAGCCAAATATACAGATGAAGCTCTCCAAGGGAGAATTGTACTCTCCGCTGACAAGTCAAAGAATGAGGTCTATCTCCAGCTGAGTTCTCTGACTTTTGAAGATTCTGCCATGTACTACTGCACACGAGACACACAGTGATATAGAGCAAAGCAGGAAGTCTCATGGAGCAGAGACTGCAAGTCAGCAAACAATGGACTGACTCTTCGGATCATTTTTACAGTCAGGGTTAATACTTACCACAGACATAGGCCATGTGCTATTTAAGGATGGTAGGCTGTACCAGAGACCTGTTCTCTAAGGCTGTGTGACTCATGGGAAGGATATGGGGTGACATTATTCAAGGTTTATCAGCATTCACTTGAAGATGGAGGTCTGAGCAGAAAGTGCCCTCCCTACCCAAATTTGAGGGGCCAGAACTGGAAATAATTTTTCCCTGACCTCTCTGTCCAGGTACTAAGGCATTAGACCTGAAGAATGAGATAAACATCAGGCAAATGTATACCTTTTCAATTACGTTAAATTGGAAAAAAAATGGCCCTAGTTCAATACTCTGTTGTCTTGCCTCATTGCCTCATTTTTTTTCCACTTCTGGGTGCACAATTGTTGAAGAATGACACCCTTACATATGTTGGAATACAAAGTCTTTATCAACACTACTTGAAAAGCTTTGCCTTTAATTGGGTATTTATGAGAACCTTATATTTGGCTGCTGCCACACTGCAGAATTAATAC
>CM034710.1:5433545-5444278 GCA_020142125.1 Phrynosoma platyrhinos | reverse complement strand
ACGAAATGGGTTGTGGAATGACTTAATTTCATAAGTAGAGGTACCACTGTATTCTGTTCTAATATTTTTACCACTTCTTCATGTATTTTGTTACAATTTTTTTTGCACTTTTACATTCCCACCAAATATGATAATATGTTCCCAATTCCTTTTTACATTTCCAACAATTTCTCCTTTCTGTTTTTATATTATTGACAGTTTAAATGGTGTAAGATACCATCTATAAATCATTTTGTATAGGTTTGCTTTTAGGGTATAACTTACTGTATATTTCATTCTTTTCATCCATGTTTTTTCCCATTGTGCTAACTTAATTGGACGTCCAAAATTCTGTCCCCATTTAATCATATATGGCTTTACCTGTTCTTCCTCCATCTTTTTTTCCAATATAAGTTTGTATATCTTCTTAATTCTATGTTCTTTCTCTGATTTGATTATGTTTTCAAACCTTGGGTCAGCCTCTTTAATAATATTTGCTTTTAGATCTAGCATCACTTTTTCTCTTATTTGAAAATATATATACCAAGTACACTGTATTCCTTCTCTTAGTTGATTAATGGTTTTAATTTCATTTCTTTTTTACTTAATAAGTCTTCATATGTAATCCACTCTGATTCTCTTAAAGGAGTCATTCTAAAAATGGCTTCATTTATTGAGGCCCATTTTGGGACTCCTGTACATAATCTTGGTTTGAGTTTTAACCATACTCTTAATATGGATCTCCTAATATAGTCGTCATTAAAATCTTTGTTTACTTTTAATTTGTTATAAAATAGATACTCATGCCACAAGTATCTCAAGTCAGCTCCTTCTAAATTTAATTGTCCTTTGTTTTCTAATTTCATCCTGTCTAATGCCCATTCCATTGTGCTTGCGTGATAATCCCCTCTTTTGATTTCATCATGCAATATTTTGAATTTGACTTTTGGGGTTTTTTCCAGACCAAAGGAATTTGGATATGTCTTTGTGCCAATTTTGGAAAGATTTATCATTCATTATAATGGGTACATTTTGAAATAAGAAAATCATTTTTGCTAATATGTTCATCTTAATGGCCACAATTTTTCTGATTCATGATAAATATAAATTTTTCCATTTTTCTAATTCTTTTTTTATTTCTTTCCATTTTTCTTCATAATTTCCTATTTCCTATTTCTTTTGTTTCTATTTTAGGATTTACATATATAACAATGCCTCTTTTTTTCTTTTCTTTTGATGCCGAGATGAATTCTTTACCCAATTTTTCATTTCTGAAATATTTCTTATCCTTTTCTTTTATATGCATTTCTTGCATGCAGATCACATCCCATTTCTTTTTTTGTAGGTGATAAAATATCTTTTTCCTTTTTTGTGGAAAATTTAGTCCTTTTATGTTCCAAGTTAAAAAAATTATTTTTTATTCATTTATTCATTTGTATATTTCTATTCCAAATTAATTATCTTTCAATTTGTGTCTCTTGGAATCCCACACTTACTCTGGTTCGATTTTGTATTATTATTCTTCCTCTTCCTCCTCTTGACTTCTTTCTAATCTAATCAAGTCTTCTTCAATTTCCTCTTCTTGTCTTTTTCCCAGATAACTAGCTTCTTCTAATTCTGTTGTTTTGAGATTTTCTCTTTTTTTTCTGGTCTCTTTCAATGTATTTTTTCAATGTATTTTCCTCTGAATTCTGTTTTCTTATTCTTTCCTCTCTGTATAGTTGTTCACTTTCTTCTTGTTTTTCTCTTCTTTCTCATCTTACATCTTTTCTCTTTTTTCTAAAAATTCCCAGAAACTTTTTACTTCTTCTATTGATTTAATTGTGATTCTTTTTTTTATTATTATACCAGAAGGACAAACCTTCTGGTTGAATCCATCTATATGTTATGTCTTGATCTCTTAAAGAAGAGGTCAGAAATGAATATTCTTTCCTTTTCTGAAGGATTCTGGCTGGTACATCTTTGAACAGTTGAAGTTCTTATCCTCTTATAGATAGTGATGTTATATTATGTTGTCTCAACACATCATCCCTTGTCTGTTTTCTTATGAAATATATTACAATATCTCTTGGCAGATCTTTCTTTTTTGCTATCTTCAAATTCAGATGAAAAATCCTATCTATTTCTAATTTGATTTTTTCCCCTCCTTATCTAAGAACTGAGCCAGATTTTTTGTAAATATTTTCATTAAGTCTTCCTCTAACTTTCAAGCAATTTTCCCTTAATTTTTGATCCCATATAGCTTTTTTGTCTAATTCTTCTTTTCTTACCATTAATTTATCATTAAATAAATGCTTTATCTTCTATTTTTTTTTAATTTTTTACTTCACAATAGACATTTCACTTGTTAATTTCTCCACTGTTTGATTTATTTCTTTCAGTTCTGTTCTTATCTCCTTGTGAATTTCTGCCTTGAAATCATTCATTTCCTGTTTTAGTTCTGTTCTCAGTCCTAATTTCATCTAATAAGATTTGATTTGATGGTTCCATCTTCTGTTGTTCTAAAGAGGGTCTCCTTATATATTGTATTTATGTTTGTCATTTATTGGCAGTGCTTTTTTCTGTTTGACTCCTTAAGTTCATTGACTCACCCCCTAAGCAGACGGGTGGCTGTAGGCCTCCCTGGGAAAGTGCGCCGTGGGACCGAGGCATCCCCATGCCTCGATCCAGCGACACACCAGTGGCACCCCTGGAAAGGAGCACTAAAATAGCGCTCTTTTCATATGTCGACGAAAGTGCACCACAAAAGGTTGCGGCGCACTTTCAGCGACTTTTCCGCTGCAGTGTGTCTGGACACTGCGGCGGAAAGTCCTCCTCAGAGCGCCAGCCATGTGGAGGGCTGGTGGCTCCGAGGACGACTTCGGGAGGGGGAGGGGGCGCCGAGTGTGCGGCTGCCCCTCCCCTTCCCTGTGCCGAAGACAGCTTTATTAGCCCTCTGCTTAGGCTCATTGTAAGTTATTTCTATTACCAATTCAATAAAAAAGAAGAAAAAATCCCCTTTCTCCCCTCTTTTTCCCTTTGCTTTCCTTCTTTTTCTTTTCTTCTTTATTTCTAAGTTAATATCTTTATTGTCTTTTTACTTAAAACTGATTAAATTGTTTTTCTGTTTCTTTCTTATTTATTTCTTTTTTATTTAATTTGAATATTTATTTCTTTGTTTATTTAATTTTTTTTCTTAATTTACTTATTTTTTATTTAACTTATTTAGCTTTCCTTATTTTTATTATTGTTTATTATTTTAAATTCATTTTTAATCTTTGGTGACACCAATTTTTATTTGTTCTTGGGGGCTTGTTTTGGATTCCTTTTTTTTTCCTCCCAGAAAAATTCCAAAATTTAAAGTATTTATCTCTCTCTAATTATCTATCTATGTCTATTTTTCTTTTTTCTTCTTTTGTTTATTTATCTAATTCCTTATATATTTTCTATCTCAGTGACAGCATTTACAACATTTAAAACAATATTTTATCAAATTAGAAGCCCTATTCCCACAATCCTTTGCCCATTAAATGTAAAATTACAGTTATCACAATGCCTTTCTATCCAACTTGTTTAGTCCTACCTCTTTTTAACTTCCATTTGTTTTGACCCTTTAGAGATGCCTCTTAACAACAGATATTTATATATAAATATATAAAAAGCCTGATATAATACTTCAAGAATCCCGTCTATCAATCTAGCAGTTTCTAGTAGTTAACCTCTATTTTCCTCTATTCTAATCTATCCCCAATTATTCCACACACACATTTTATCTCTCCAACCAAACCCTTCCCAGCCATTCAATATTAGAACCAACACTGATTTTCCCCAACACTCTCACTGCTCCTCCTCGCAGTTTCTTGTCTCTGTTGCCCAGAGATTGTTTTGTTCAGGTAAAGTCAAACAAGAAACCCTTTTCTTCTCTTTTTCTTCTCTTCTTTTTTCTAGCCTCTCCTCCTCTTCTTTTCAACTGTTTGTCCTCTGAGCTCTTCTCTTGCTGTTCAGTTGCATCCTCGGTTCCCCCAATTAGATTCAAAAATCTCTTACTCTGGTTTCTCTGTCTTCCTTTTCCTCACAGCTTATTCCTGGGCTTTTTTTTAATTTACTCTTCACGATCCAGTCTATCTCCAACCAGACTCAATCAAGCTTTCCGAGGTCTCCACAATATCTCTTTTTCCAACCATCACTCCCTCAAGCCAGCCCTTTCTCCTTGATCTCAGTCTCTTTGGGCTCCCAGCTTCTGTCCTCCAATCTCACGACTCTATGTGGCACTTCTCCCCCACTTGCAGGCTTCACAGTCAGTTCCCCAGTCAGTTTTAACACAGTCAGTTCCCCAGTCAGTTTTAACATCCCTTCTTCCTTTTCTTTATCCTTGGGGGCTAAATATCAATAAATTATTTTAATTAAATTCTCAGCAATGTCCCTTCAATCCTTGCCCCATTTTTCCTCAGTTATTTATCAAAGCCTTTTTATTTGTAGTAAAGGGGTCACCCATCTCCCTTCTCTCACATCTAATATATCAGTCAATTTGTGTGTGTGTGTTTTGATGAGATATTATTTGAAAGAGTATTCATGCCAAATCAGTTATTTAGTTCTACTTACTTTCTAAAAAGTCACATTTAATTAAAATTGGTGGCATCCAGGTCTTCCTTGGATGAAACAAATTTACTGGGGCCAGCTGCCTCTATGGTCTTCTCTATTGTTCTTTGTCGGTCTGCCTCTGGATCCACTTCCATCTAGGGCTCTGACTCCAAGAACATAGGAATAGACCCACTAATCAGTAGCTAGTGTCCTCTGTACCCGAAGGTTCTCTTTCTGGCCAGATGATTTTTTTCCTTTTGCCAGAATGCCTCAATAATCAAACTGCCCCCTCAGCTGTCACATTGGGGCTTCTTTATCAGACGCCATTACCAACCGAAAGTCCTAACAACCATTTTTTTTTTAAAAAAATGTACAATTGTAACAAGTCTATGGGTTGGATCCAGATTTAGTGAGACATTATTAACTGCCTTAGCGTGGATCTCAACTGATGGCAACTCTGTTGATGAGACATCTCCAAGACCCCCTTTCCTCCACTGCTCTGCCCAGCTCCTGCAAACTCATACTTGTGATATTTTTAATACACTCAATCTAACATGCAGCCTTCCTCTCTTTCTATTTTGCTGTACCTGTCCAAGTATTATTGTTTTTTTCCCAATTATTTTTCTCATGATGTTTCCAACGTACACCAGTCTAAGTTTTGTCATCTTGGCTTCCAGGGAGATTTCTAGCCTAATCTGCTCTAGGACCCATTTGTTTGTTTTTCTGAATGTCCATGGAATCCTCAGGAATCATATCTCAAATGCATTGACTTTCTTCCAATCTTCTTTCCTAACTGTCTATCGCTCAAATTTATATATGGGAAGAGGGAAAACAATGGCTTGTACTACTCTAACTTTTGTGCTGAGTTGTACATCTTTGATTTTAAGATCTTTTCTAGTTCTTTCATAACTGCCCACCCTATTCTTAATCTTCTTCTGACTTCTTCCATGTTCAAACCTACTTTTCTTACAATATGTTCTGCATATAAGTTGAACAGATAGGATGATAAGATGCAGCCTTGTCTGATCCCTTTGCCAATTGGGAACCATTATGTTTCTCTGTGTTCTGTTCTGACAGCAGCTTCTTCTTCTGAGTACAGATTTCTCATCAGGACTATTAGATGTGTCGGCATTCCTATGTCTTTAAGGGATTCCCATAGCCTTTCATGACCTATGTAGTCAAAGGATTTATCTGCAGTCCCCAGATATGAGAACTCTTTTACTATTTCTATTTCCTCATTGTCTAAATTGAATTTATGTAAGTTCTCCATGATCATTATTTTTTATTTCTTTATATTCAAGAGTAGCCCTGCCTTTGCACTTTATTCCTTAATCTTCTGCTTCTGAAACAAGCAGAAAAAGTTCCAAATGTTAAAAAGGTCTTCAGCAACACATGCACACAAACACACACACACAAAACATTCAAAGGGTTCAATGTCTGTCACAGCTTTGCCAAGTGGGGAAGAAACTGCTGACTTTTTACAATTCTGATCTGTCAGAATAGAAATAAGGGAAGATTTACATTCATAATTACAGTTTGACTATACTGGGTAGGATTAATAAAAGTAAATTTGCCCCTGACATTACAATTAAAACAATGATAAAGTCCTGATATTGAAGCCATGTCACATGAATGATACTATCTTTCTGCAGTGGTGGGATTGCATGCTATTGTGAGACAAAGGAACACAACTCTTAAACTGTTTTCGCTATTTACTTGGGAAAAGTGCACAAAATGAAATATGAAGTCACACATTATACCCCTATACAAACAATGTGGTGAAATGTTCAACATTGTGGCTGCAGCCTTCCAGTTTAAAAGTTGTGCAACCAAGATATTCTGTGAATGGGGATCACCAAATCTTGCAATTATAAGCAGCCTTGCTCAGCTGTTGCAGCCTTTAGGCCATAAATTCTTGGTTGGGGTACTGGACTGAGATACACTCTAAAGTGAAAGACATTTAGAACAGTTACATCTGTTGCGGATAGAAATGATACCAATAAACGTCTTACTATGACAGCATGATATAAATAACATACTCTGTTTTTAAATCTTTTCCCAATTAATTGGGGCTGCTCCTGGCCCCACCAGAGTCTTCTTCCCCACTCATTATGCAAGGCCAGGGATTTCTGATGACAGTGATATCCTTAGACACTTGTCAGCAATCTCCCCTGTCAGCCCTGTATTCTGGCACAGGCCGGGATAGGATTCATTGATCAACAGTTGGGTTGGTTGATACCTGGATATCCATGCTTTTGACCAACACTGTATTCAACTGTGAACAATAAAGTTGTGGCCTTTTTTCTTGCTTATTGCTGTCCTGTGCTGTCTTTCCTGCCTTGCAACATCACCCTTGTATCTGCAAAAATGCCTTTGTCTTAGTAGCTTTAAAAGTAAGCTATGATTGGAACTCATGATCCCATGCTCTCCATTTTATGTACTGGATCACACCATCACAATTACAATTTTATTGGTATCATTTCAACAAACAAGTTCAACAATAAAATGTAAAGATGAAAGATTTATTTAAAAAGTAAAAGAGTTCTTGCGATTTAACAGCAGACCACATACAGATTAACACACAATAAATTATTTCCTCACAACCAAGGGTCACACAGTATATATGTATCCCACACACTTCCATGCCACCACCTTTTCAAGATGCCAGCCACAGATGTAGGTGAAATGACAGGAATAAATTCATTGATTTTGAGTTCCTGCATGGCAGGGTGTTGGACTGATTGGCCATTGTGGTATCTTCCAACTCAATGATTCTGTGATTCCGGCATCATGTGCATGCGTGCACAAGTGTGGGGTGCCATTTTGTATTCCAAAATGGTGCCCGTGTTCATGCACACATGCGCGATACTCCCAGCATCGTGCATATGCGTGTGCGAGCACGGGGCACCATTTTTTGTTCCAAAATAGTTTCTGAACTCGCACATGCATGCGCACGACATCAGGAGTAGTGCGCATTCATGTGCAAGTGCAGGTGCCATTTTGGAACACAAAATGGCACCCCACATCACGAGCACGTGCGCGGCAGCATTACCAGGGGCAGGACAAGCCACGGGCCAGTTGAAAGGCCTTGAGGGACCGTGTTCAGCCCCCGGACCATAGTTTGCTGACCCCTGCTCTAGAACCTACATTCATTTCACAATATTGGTATAATTCTTCTCCACAATATCTGTAGAACTCTTCCCCAGCACCACATTTTAAATAAGGTGATTTTCTTTCATTCTGTCTCCTTACCTCCAGCTTTCACAAACATGCATAGAAATTTGAAATAAGACTCCAAAGACTCTAAATCCTATATCATTGTTATTTTACAGCAGTGAGCCTTTCTAAGAGGTATAATGGTTCCTCTAATACAGGGGTCAGCAACTTTTTTTGCCGGGGGGCCGGGAGGGAGGGGAAAATGGTGCTGGGGATGCATGTGCACTTGTGCGTGTGCATGCACACAACTCCCACTGTCATGCGCATGCATGCCCACGTTGGAGGCGCCATTTTAGAAACCAAAATGGCACCCCGTGTCACGCACACATATGCACAATGGCAGGACACAATTTTGGAACGCCCAATGGCACCAGTGCTGTGCGCATGTACATGACGTCACTGCCATTAGGCATTCCAAAATTGCACTCTGCATCACATGCATGCGTGCAAGACACAGGGTGCCATTTTGGAACGCCCAACGGTGACAGCGCCTTGCGAATGCGCATTCCAAAATGGCCCCGTCATCATGCACATGCATGTTCAAGTGCAGCGCGGTGGAGGTGGTGGTACATGGCGGCAGCGGCAGCACATGGCAGCAGGACTGGGCAGGTTGCTGACCCCTGCTCTAATATATGTTGGAATATGCAATCAAAAAGACAGAACTTTTTATGGTGGTGGACTTGCACTAAGGCAAAAAAAAAAAAAAAATCTTGGATTCAGATACACTCTGAAATAGAAGATATTTAGAAGTTTTAAATGGTTGCATCTGTTGTTTGTAGAAATGACACCAATAAATATCTTACCTGGGTGGTGATTTCAGAGGCTAAATCCTTCTGATAACATCAGGATGCTGCTTGTTTTAAATATTAAGTCACTTCAATTTTGCTAGTTTTATTAGTGCTGCAATAATCTCACAAGAGTAAAGTATGATTACTTCATAGTCACAGTTCTCTACATAGCCTCTCTTTTGGGGCAATGTAGATACCATGAAACTCCACAAAATGTTATATATCTGTCATGAATCAATGATATCAATATGGGGCTGTTATCCTTCTGTTGTCTCCTTCCCTCTGTAGCCAAAAGTCTATTAAGGAGAATTTTATTAAGCTCAAGTTGAGAAGGGGTCGGCTACAAGGACCCTGCGAGACCATTTCTCACGTGTATACCAAGAGATGGGGGATCTTAAGAATTGATGCAGAGACAGTATTCTCTAATTAAGTGTATTATTTATTATTATTTATTAAAAGGGGAGAATCACACAGCAAGACACATACACGCACGCACTCATGCAAGGCTCAGGAAATCAGGGATTAGGACTGAATAGATGCAGAGATAAAACTATGGGTGATACCTACTACCGATGAAACCTTCTCCGGGAGCCAATTGGGTGAAGTGGTGTGGGACAAAAATGTTTCGAGAGCGATTTTTGGTTACCAGTAGAAAGCCCAAACAATTTCCCAATGCATTGCAGGGGTGTGACAAGTTCATCAATGGATGGTGGCAGCAAGTTTCTTGTGTTTTTTATTATTAAGGTGTTCTCAAGGAGTTCCATCCAGTTCAGCGGAGTGGGATTATAGAGAAACTTCACAGGAGGCTCAACACATCTAGATCTGGGAGGCTTCTGGGGTGGGGAACCAGAGGGGAGACCACCTATTTTTCTCTCATCTCTATTCTATTGAATTTCACATTATTGAAAATCACATAGGGATACCAATCTCTTAGAATCCTTCATTTTCCACTTCATGAATTTTTCTCTAATCCCTTTCTCTCTGATTTTCCTGTTCTGAAATCCAGATCGATGCTTAGAATTTTTAGGGTCAGATTGCTCTTTTGAAGGACCTGCTGCATAGGACCTGATGCATTAAAACACCAGAGTGGTGTATAACAGCCACAATAAATCACTGATAGGAGACACAGGAACTCCATGCAAAGTGGCCCATGGTACCATCTTTCTGCTGATAAGGGGTATTGGAATGTGGCCTGATGCATTTTAAGTAGATTATAATGTATTCTAAAATCTTTACTCTTATTGCTTGACGTTCTATATGTTTAAGATTTGAAATATCCAATAAGGTGTAAGAATTGGATTTCTTTGTTTAGAGGCCTTTAAATGTAGCCATTTTTCTTCTGTTCAGGGCCCAAAAATTCTGGAATTCTAATTCCTTTTGGGACTGTCAACATAATAAACCTGTATTTACAAACTGATTTCGTTCCTCTCTCTTGCTTCTGCTCTGCCAGTAACTGAAGCTGCTGCAGGCTCATAGCTCCCAGACTGGTTATTTCCATTACAACCCGCTACAAGCCCAAATGAACAAACAAAGGCTTCTGTTTCATAAGACAACCTTAATGCTCAGTAAAATGAAAGGCAGTAGGAAAAGAGCAAGACCATATGATAGTTGGATTGACTCGTGAAGGAAACCAGATGCTTGAGTTTCTAGTATCTGCTCAGCTGAAGACAATTGATGATCAGAGCTCTTGGAGGTTTGATACTGTTAAGGCCATCATAAAACAAAGTTGACAAGAGAGCTATGAATAAGAACAACAACAAGAGATTTCACAGCCTGAACTAAATAAATATACCAATATAGAACAATTTAAATTTGGTGCTCATTATGAATTCTCTGCACTTTTCACATGATTTTCAATAAATGTGTGTGTTAGGTTCCCCCCTACCCTGCCCCAGTGATTTTTTAAGGAGCCGTATTATTATATATTAAAGCAACAAAGTGTATATCAAAACTGAAAACCCTCAAGAGGATGTGAAGTGGACAGGACATGATCTCTAGAATGATCAGATTTCTGGACATCTTTAATGAACATCTTATAAAATGAACTTGTTCCCTGTGGTGCTCTTTCTTCTGCCAGTGGTTTTCACAATCATTCATCTCATACCATCTAGACCAAGAATGATAAAACCTGAGAGACATTTCAGACTAGTTTCTAAAATGACCTGTTTCTCCATCTCTGCCCTGCATTCT
>CM034710.1:5260518-5271655 GCA_020142125.1 Phrynosoma platyrhinos | reverse complement strand
GGAAGCAAGGAGTTCATAGAGCCATAGGCTTCCTCCATCATCTGCATGACATCCCATCAGATGTTTAAAGATGACTATCAGTCTTCTCTTCTCCAAGCTAAGCATGCATAGTTCCCTGCATCATGGCTCAGAGGGCTCAGCTTCCAGATCTTGGATCAACTTCTTCAAATTTCTAGCACAGTGCGAAACTGAAAATGGTCCACACCTTGAACTTTGCTGTGTTCATGTTATTTTGGTCATTTTGCCTGCCTCTTTTGTTTGGATGCCTCCACTGTAATTCAAATGCTCTGCTAAAGTTTTAAGGTACTGCAATGCCAGTAATTTAGGAACTGAAGGAAAAATTCATGGTGAGGGGGCAGAATTCTTATGTAGAGAGGCAATGTCCTCATTTTACTCTCACCTCCATAGCCCCAGAGTCTTGATACATCATAAGTACAAATGACCAGAACCTGGAACAACACTCCTTTAAAGAAAGATATTCCAGAATTTCAGCAGTTTCTGATCTCAGTTACTCAGCCAGCAAAGTAGAAATAGGCTGGAGTAGACTCACTCAATCAGTTGTTAAATGTAAATGAAAACACAGAGGAATCCAATTGATTTAAGCACTATATCCCATCCTGGAATGGAACTGGAATGAGGGTGTTCTTAACAAGTGGGGGGCACATCTTAACAAACACCAAGGTCGGGGTTGAGGGTTGATTTTTACTGTATTGTATTTTTTTTATGTTGGAAGCCACCCCGATTGCTATGCAGAGGGGTGGGGTATAAATAAATTTTATTTATTTATTTATTTATTTATTTATTTATTTATTTATTTATTATTCCTGAAAAGATCCAGACAAGGGATTAATGTTGAAATGTTCACTGAAGAAGCAAAAAAAGTTTCCATGTAGAATTCCCCCCTTGTTGTTTGGGCACCCTTGAAGCTATTACAGACAATAAAGGGATGGGATGAAAGAGTTCTACACAGAAAAGACCTTTGTTCTAACATTAATAATTTAGTGAGCATACCTGTGCTGCTAGGGAGGGCAGATCCCAGATCTCCCCAGCCACTTAAAATGGAGACATAGAGGAAGAAAATACAAGGAAATGATTGGAAACATCCTAGTGAGGGTGCTATGGCTACCTAACCTTGAGTGGAAAAAGTCCCACAAGGAAGAGGAGGAGGCAGGCTGCATGGCAGGATCCACAGTGAATGCCTTTGACCAGGCACAAGCTAATTTTACAGTATTACAGCAGAAGATGTGGACTGCCAATAAATCACCTCCTCATAGTTCCTCCCAGACAACCCCAGCAGGCAAAATGTATCTTCAGGATCATGGCAGTACTTCCATAATCATGGGTTGCATTGGAAGTGTTTCTCAAACCTGAGGGTCAATTTAGGACTTAGGTCATGCATTCTCCAGGGTCTTCATGATCACCTCCCTGTGTAGAAGGAAAATGTAGGACAATTCCAACAAATGAAAAAAGGAGGACCAATATTTATGTTATTTTATTTAACCTGATTTGATTTTTCCCCACTTTGACCTTTGTTTCTTTGGTTGTGCTCATGGATTTTTTATTTTTATTTATTTTTATTTATTTATTGGCTGGGAGGTTCTGTTGATTTTCTAGACTGAAAACTCTATAAGGTGACATGGCTCAATGCTATGGGATCCTGGAATGTGTAGTTTGTTGTTGCACTTGAACTCTCTGACAAAGAATGCTAAATATCTCATCACATGCAGAATCTGGTTCAATTCTTCCCTACCCAGGAAAAATTCCATGAACTTCCACCATGTCCCAAAATGATGAGCAAGCACAGACTTCAGAATACATTTAATAATATATTCATTTTTATTTAGTCACTCTTTGTAGCCCACAAATGCTTTATAGTGAAAGCAACAAAAACCAAGAGTGCCTAAAATCCATAAAAGTTAAATTGATATTCATTAATAGTTATTACTATTATTTTTATATGGTTTGTTCTGTATTTTTACTCTTTGATACTTTTCACTATTGTTCCTGTTGCTTCAGTAAATTGTATTTTGGTTTCTTGTGTGTGTGTGTGAGACCCAATGGTCATAAGCTCATTAGAGAAAAATGAAATGATAGTAACAAAAGAACCAATTTTTCAGTGCATGTAGTTCTTCCCATTACAAAAATAGAGGCATGCAAAAAATGTTCACAAATTTTCTTGTCCTTGACAAGAAATGGTCTGTTGAGAATGCAAGAATTGGGACTTTACCAACACACTAAAAGAGATTAAAGTATTCTAAAGAGGAGAAAAAAGGTTTTGACAAAAGATCAAGAAACAGAATGAGATTTATTGGTATTTTATGGATACAGCATGTATCTCATAGCAAAGAAATCTATTTTTATTAAGCTTAGCAGTCCCCCCATCTGTGAAAAAGTAGCCTCATGAGACAGCATTTCTTCTAGGCATGTATGCGTGTTCTCCACACCAAGATCATGCCAAAAGTGTGGCTGCAAGTATAGTCTTATATAAAATGTCCTGGAAAGTTGGATAAGGAATTCTCTTCTGCAAAGCAGAAGTGAGAAGCAAGTCACCCAGAAGAAGTCACTGAGAAAGAGAGTGCTTTTTCCTTACAAGCTGCCCCCTGGTGTTTAGATCAGGTCTAATTAACACAATGTAGAACTTAGGAAGAAAAATGAAACCGAGCAATGCAGAACTTGAGGCCAAAATGGAGAAGATCTCCACAGCCACCACATATTTTCCCTTGGTGCCCAGGTAGGTGGGGACAAAAGACACCCAAACACTGAAAAAGACCAACATGCTGAAGGTGATCAGCTTGGCTTCGTTAAAAGTATCAGGCAACTTCCTGGCAAAGGAAGCAACAATAAAGCTTATGAAAGCCAGAAGACCTATATAGCTGAGGACAATGTAGAACATCATGTCTGAGCCTTCATTGCATTGCATTAGGATCTCTCTCATCTGAGAGTGCACATCCCATTCTGGAAAAGGGGGAGAGATGGCTAGCCACACAATACAAATTGAAGTTTGAATAAGAGATGCAAAAATGACAACTTGAACAGCCAAATGCTTCCCTATGTATTTCCTCACCCTATTTCCCGGCTTGGTGGCCATGAAGGCCAGGACTACTGTCAAGGTTTTTGCCAACACTGAAGAAACAGCAATAGAGAAAACAATGGCAAAGAATGTTTGTCGGAGAAGGCAAGACACAACCCCAGGCTTGCCAATGAAGAGTAAAGAGCAGAGAAAGCAAAGCAGCAAAGAGGAGAGTAGGACACAGGTGATGGTCCAGTTATTTGCTTTAATGATGGGAGTGTGCCTGTCTCGAATGAAGGTCCACATGACCACAAGAGTAATCAGAGAAAAGAAAAGAACCAAAGAAGCCAACACAATTCCCAAGGGATCTTCAAATGACATATAGTTTATAGGTTTGGGAATGCATTCATCCCGATTCCTATTTGAATGCTGATCCTCTGGACACTGGTTGCAGTTTTCTGCATCTGGAAAAAGTCAAGATATTGTATTTTTAATTTTAAGAAAACCTACAAGTATCCTTGTAAGCAACAGAACATGATTCTGCCAAAATTGTAGTGTGAAAGAATTATATGATTATAGCAGCAAGATTGTTGCATGCCCAGAGATGGAAAACTGACTATCTTTTTACAGAGGAAGTGTGGACTGTTGGCTGAGATGGACAAATCAAAGAACAATCATTGGCCATTTTTTAAGACTGGACATTATTTTTGCTTTATTTGAAGAAGAAAGAAAGGAAGATTATGGTTGTGCAATTTGAGGCTTGAAGCAGGTTTTTTTGGGGGGGGTTAGGTTACAAGTCAAATAAAAATAAGTCAGCATTACTGAAAAAATATAAATACTGAGGATTAATGTTCTTAGGTTTTGGAAGTGGAGACTCAATTATAGTTTGAGTTAGTTGTATTAATTTGTTTTGTGTTTATTTTGTTAATGCTTTCCATTTCCAAAATAATCATTGAAAATATATTCACTACTTTTCTTCCAGTCCCTTTGGTGCCTTGAGATCTGGAGAAATAGAGATGGAAGCAATGTTTGAAAACAAAAAAATCGTTGAAAAAATGTTTTTTGAGTGTTAAGAAACCTCAATGAGAAGCATTCTGGACTGATGAGTTTCCTTGCTGTTTGTGACTTAATCTATGAAAACTTCACACATGGTTGTTTTGTGCACAAATATATAGAAATGTTAGTTTCTTTTCAAAAAAAATAACGGTGTGCAAATTTTGCCCAGAATATGTTCCAAATTGCAAATAATCTTCAAAAACTGAATGCTTCTTCAAAGACATTCTTGCTAAAATTGCTTCCTTTGGGAAGAAACTTTGTAAAGAATTACATCCCTGATCAAAAGTCATTATGCATTACTTGTTGTGCCCAGAACACATAATCATGCCTTTCAATCACTACCACATGTCTGAAGAAATCTATTTTAATTTAAGGATTGATTTACTTACTTCTTCTAGGAGATTACTATTACTGAGAAATTACCCATATGTTCATTACTCTTTCTCTCTGGGATTTAAATTAGAATCTACCTTTCTGAGGCCACTGCCATAGTGCAGAATGAATGCAGTTTGACACCACTTTAACTGCCATGGCTCCATCCTATTGAATCCTGGGATTTGTAGTTTGTTGTGGCACCAGAGCTCTCTGAGAGAGAAGCTTAAATGTCTCATAAAATTACAAATCAAACAACTCAATAGCATTGAGCCATGGCAGTTAAAGCAGCATCAAACTACATTCATGCCTGTTCTTTAAGCTGTCAGTCACCTTTGATCCATAACATAAGTGAGGAATGCCCATATGTATTGGAGCTTTGAGCAGACATACTTCACCAATAGGTCAACAGTTTTCACAATAGTTTTTTGTGGGTTTTTCACAATGTCATAGGGCAATCATGGCTTACCAGTCTGGTTGGAAATCATTCCTTCAGAGCATGGTAGACAATCATAACAACAAATCTGTTTTCCTTCCCAAATGGTCTTGCTGTGTCCAGGCTGGCAGTGCTCAACACATATGGCACTGGGAGACTTCTGTGAAAATCCATAAGGAAAAAAAATGTTTCATGGGATACTCTCTAATTTCCTTAAATCTCCATTATGTTGGATTCCATAATATTGTAAAATTACACAATGATATCTAGAATGCTTCCTTTGTTGCTGCATTCGGTTATATTCACCATATGAATTTTGCCGCTTATCCCTTCCTTTCAATATTCATTACTGTGAAGCAAGCGTTTGTTGTTTTGTTTTGTTTTGTTTTTTACTAAGTCCTCTATTTGTATATCTGCTTGGACTGGTGAGACTTTCATTTCAACTCATTCTTGAGAGAAATTTTCCCCAAACTCACAAAATTTAAATGTAAGGGAAATGAAAAAGTGACAGATTTGCCCATTCCTCCATGCAACTACTGGAGTATATCCATTATGGATTCTTGAGAATAAGATTAGCAACATTCCCCTAAACTTTTAAGTCTGTAGGAACATCAAGAAATTATTAATTATGCACACCTGATTAAACCTGTGATTCCATGTAACAGATCTTCCATAGAGAAGGAACTCTTTCCCTGCAAGAGCCTGAGTGTCAATTCTTCCAATATGGACTTGATGGATGGACTGATTGGGAAAAGTGACTGTGTTGATGATATCATATCCAGTTGTCAACTGTCCATTTTTATCAAAAAATATTTCTTCTCCAGCAGTATTGTTGAAATGAATGTGTTTCAGGAAGAAATTAAGCTAGTAGGGAGGAGGAAAGAGAATGATTTTGGTGCAGTGAATGGGAAATGGGTTGTCTTGAATTCTGTGGAATTTCTGGTCTTCATGTCTTAATTTTGTAATAGCATGCCAAATTAGCTGCTTACCTGTCTATGATGGACTCCCATCCTGTGTGATAACTTCATATAGACATACAATGGACTCTTCCCATCTGTGAGGAATCAGTTCCAGGAGCCCACATGGATGTGAACAAACATGGACACTCAAACTTCAGATTATTCAATGGAAGGCAATGTGTACATTCATCCACATGCATGTATCACCATTGAATAATATGAGGCATGGTGACCTGTGGGTGGATGAATCTGCAAATCCAAACCTACGGATACAATGGGCCCACTGTAATGCCTACCTACATACATACATAACATAAAAATGAAATACAGCAGAGATAGTGACCTCAGTGCAATTCACAACCCATTGTTTTCAGTTCCAGCTAGTCTGTGCATAACTGATCTATGGCACATTCTCCCTCTTCCTTCTTGCAAGGTAAGGTTGCAGAATTCCAGACAACTAGGTATGCTGTGACCTTTAACTATATCATTACAACTAACTGAGGACAGTATTTTTTTTTTCTTCTTTCCAGGGTGGAAATACTGAAGAGTTCATGTGCCTCCAGTTCCCCATTCCTTCCACCTGGAATGTGATAAAACAGGGGCATGGAGAGCATATGGTGGAATATAAAGAACATTGTCTGTGCTCAACTAGCACTTCTTACTCAGTATGATGGTATGGTGGAATTATTTCTAAGAAATCATAATGACTTCCTTTTATCCTTCACACTATCAAATATAAAAATGACAGAGGAGAGGGGCTAAATGTAATTGATGGACCATTGTGTTTGTTTGTTTGTTTGTTTGTTTGTTTGTTTGTTTGTTTGTTTTCCCTGCTGGAGTATATTCACCTACAGAAGTGATTGGCCTATGAAGCATTTTGAGGAAACTGTATTCTCTAACATGTTGCCAGGGAAATTGCAACTTTTCAAGTGACCGAATATGTGAATGAGGACCTTTTTCCCCATTTGTAACAATTTTGGAGCCCATGCACAGATCATTACAGTAGAGATTGAAAAGGGAATTTCCTACCTTCCAGGGATGGACATTCCAAAGGTCCCATATGCCACCATCTCCCAATTTTTTCCATTTGGTTCTTGATGAAAACATAGCATGGAGGGTATGTGCTATGGCATAAACAGCATTATAAATACTGTATGTCTGACCAGACATTCCTATTTCAAACATGGTGTTAGGCAGACTGCTCAACTTCTCTTCCCCAGTACAGTTGGCTGCATTGGACATATAGTGATTGTATTGGGGTAATGAGCATCCAAAGGTGCAAGCCCAAAACAAAGGCGTGTAAAAATCATTCTTTTCATTTGGGTTTAATGTGTCAAGAAATTCTGCATATCCTTTCACTTCTTTTGTGTGCAGTGTAAATGACAGAGTGCCATTGAAAGATTTGGGGGTAAATACCTCAGTAGAAAATGGAGATGTAAAATCCCACTGAGCTGTGATGACCCAAACCTTCTGTGTTGGCTTCTTTTCATTAAACTCACTGAAATACAAAACTGTTCTCAAGCTTTCCATAGAACGTGCATCCCCATGAACAAGAATCACGTCGGTGTCAGAAGATGAGAGAACCAACTTTATTTTTGCCAGTTTATGATTAAGCTGCAGTTTTCCATCCCAGTGCTTTGTAATTGTTGGTATAATTTCCTGGAAGGCCAAGCAAATGCTGTTCTGCAATAGCTGAGGAATGAGAATCCTCAAGAACAGTTCTCCACTGTCATCATCAGAAATAATGATGCCAACCCAAGTCCATCCAAAATTTTGAAAGAGCTTGACAATTCCAACATACAGAGCACTTTCACTTGGGATCATTCGATAGACAGAAGGGAATTGTGATTTGTCATTCAGTGCAGGGTCAAAGGATCCATAACTCAACTAAGTAGGAGGAGAATGTTCTTTTTTAGAAGTGACAAACAGCTCTCCCATTATTGCTAAATTTAGGTGATGACTTACTTTGAATATTGGACCAGGACTCTGAGGATCAAGGTTTGAATATCCACTCACATAGAAACTGATTGGGTGATCTTTCCCAAGTCACACTCTTTCAGCCTCAAAGAAAAACACTGACAAACCCCCTCTGGACTCACCTTGCCATGAAAATCCTTAAGGTTCATCTTAAGGGTTCCAGAGGTTAGAAATGACTTAAAGTCACACAACAACAAGAAGTTTAATAATTTCCATTGTAGCCTATGATTAATATTACTAGCTGTCAGTAACTTGAGGACACGGGCACACACCACAAAATTCTACCAGAATATAAATTGTAGTGTGTTAGATTTAATGTTGCTAAGAGCATAATATGCTGGAGGTAAAAGTTGCTAATATACCCAGTACCTCTTGACAGAAAGTTCCAAAATTTTGGGAGGCCTGGAAATTTCTAGCAGAGTCTTGAGGCTGTGGAAGGCTGCACAATATTAACATTTCCCTTGCACATTCTTTTTTTTTTTTCCTGACTCAAAGTTTCTACAATCATCAGTATTTAGTTCAGTGTCTGAAGAGATTTTATTAACTTAATGAAAAGAAATTTGGGATGGAGATGTTGCAGACAGTAAAAGAAACATCCTTGCCAATTCTCTACCATAATTTCCCTTATTCCAAAGATGATTCCTTCTCTCCTTTAATGTGCCATAACTCAAATATATCTGCTTGCTAGGAACATGTATTCAACCCAGGAGACCAAGGTTAGAATCATCACTCAAGTATAGAAAACCACTGGGCAATAATGAACATGTCACATTCTCTCACCCTCAGAGAAAGGCAAAGACAAACCCCCAATCTTGAAGCCACACCATGACAAGGAACATGTATTCAGCCCCAAGACTGAAAGAAATGTTTGCTGACTGAACTGAGCCAAGTTTGCATTCCTCAGTGAAGGGAGTGAGTACAAGCTGACAACTTATGACATTTCCCCTATACTTTTATTTATTTATTGCAGAGGAAAACACCCACCTGTAGAATCTTATAGATATTTAAGATGTGAGGCATCTGCTTGCTGTTGTGAGAGGAGAGACCCCCAACGATGGCCATTATCTTGTACTTCCTATTGCATATATAGTTTGGAGGATTCATGTGCCCTGTGAAAAGGACATCCATAGTCGCCAAACATGTCCCCATTTCATTGTAGATATTTGGAGCAAAGATTTCACCTAATGTGTGATTGGGTAATAGGTTGCCATTCTTATTAATCTCTTCTCTGGCAAACTGAAAGACAAGGTACTGCTGGAAATATTTAGGCAGAATGCTGCAATGAGATTTTTGTATGTTCTAAGTGTCACATTATTCTTGAAAACATTCTTGCATCATTTGAACAATGTACAGACAACTGACTTTGAATTGCATTCAAACATTATTATATTTAAAAGAAGACATCCTGACATCAATTGGACTTGGCAAGTCATTACAAACATTTCACTTATTTCAGTGGCCTAAAGTGTGTGCCTGATTCCAGCCCTTTTACTTTTCATTTGATAGGGAAATACAGTAGTCTTCCCCTTGGAGATTTTTTTGGTCTTTACTGATTTCCCCAAACCCATCTGTAAAGGATGGTCTGAACATTATGGTACATTCCATCTTTATTTTGAATCTATGCAATCAACCTTGAGCCCATATCTTTGAAAATCAATCACTTTATAAAGAAATAACATAATATGCCCAAATTCTGGTTGTTGTTTTTCCTTTGTGTAACCACAGGAGGGAATAATACAGGTGCAAGCTCATTTCTTTTAGCCTCTTGCCAGAAGTGTGACATTAAACCTGTAACTGACGTGTAATACAACAGACTGGAAACAAGTGTGTCAATATTGAGTGATATATGATACAGTTGAAAAACAATGAAAAATTGCTAATCTCTTTACTGTAGCATATTAGGAAGTAGGAGTTTAGTCTGGATTTCTCCCTAACTTGTTGATTTTCTGTGTGAAGATATGTTTTTCTCTGTATTTATTTGTTTGTTTAATATAAAAATTTAAACATGAGCCTACTCCCCTCTCTCCTTCTTCTTCTTTCTCTCCCTCTCTCTTTCCAGGAAGAACTATAATACTCCAAACCTCATCTTCAAGAGAGGTACCATGTTCGGGGACTTAGCTCATGTACTAAATTGCTTGGAGACAGATTATATCTCAGGCAAAAGCTGAGGTTAATTTGATAAGAGGCCATGGTGCAATTGCCCTCTAGATGTTACTGAACCTGTTGTCCTCTAGATGATGTTGAATCACGATATCCATTATTCCTGGCCACTGTGCATGCTGGCTGGGCTGATAGGAAACTGAGACCACCAGCCTATTGGTACTCAGAACAGAATTACTCCAGAAGATTCTGTGATGCAGTCATATCTTTGTAATTACAAGAACAAATTAAGTCAAATTAAGTCACAAATTAAGTCACAATTTATTATCTATTAGACCAATATACCCTATGATACAATGAAATAGCCACTTACTAGCTATGTGCAGATGGTTCTGGAATTCTGTCAAATGGATAGTCATTCAAAATAGAAATAAGAAAAGAGACAAATGCACCAATAGTAATATCCTTTGGAGTGCCAGAAAAGGCATTATGAACCTTAGCTTTCCAATCACATCCATTGCTTGAAATCTTGCAGGCAATGTGGGGAAGCTGCAGAAGCAAAAGGAGCAGCAATAGTGACATCTGCCTGACTTTTAGCAAACTGGAAGTCCCACCACACTTACAAATGTTCATTTGGAGAGGAACTTAAAACAACGGTAGTAAAAACAAGTTACTTGGATTCTTCTAAACTAATTCCCAGTGAGCTGGAGTAGCTGTATTACTGAACCAACTTCATAGTTTCAGGCACTAAGTTCTAACTCTCAAATGTTCATTGAACCCCCAAGTACTGCTTGTAACAGGTTATTCTGACAGCTGCCTAATCTCTATCAATTTCTGCCCCAGCTACATACACATACTATCATTTGGAGAGAGAAATAGAATGCCAGAAACACAACCTTCTAGCTAGCTTGAATGACCATGAAAGCTGGATGGTGGGAATAAACTTGTGTTTTAAATACTCAAGTCACTGATCTCAGGCAGCATTTTGATCAACTCCTACTTCACATCAATAAACCCCCAGGATCTAGCATGTTATTTTGAAAGTCATCTTTATAGATGAAGCATTTAAGAAGCAATAAGCCTGGGTGGTTGACTCATCTGTTCTCCCAGCTTCCTGATTGATTTGAGCTACAATTACTCAAAATATAATGATAATGATAATTACAAGGAAGATAATTGCCCTTTCCAGTACACTCAGCATCAGTAGAATACAGAGATGAAGGGCCT
>CM034710.1:5240939-5252991 GCA_020142125.1 Phrynosoma platyrhinos | reverse complement strand
ACATGCAGCTGGTTCCCCTGATTCCAGCTGCATGAAGCTACAGTTACAAAAAAAAAGAAAAAAAGAAAAAAAGAACACAATGTCTTCCTCCTTATATAATTGTGAGGAAAATAAAGGACAGCAGAGATAGGGAACTAAATGCAACAGGCAGTTCCAAGTAGAATACAGCCATTGGACCTTATCACATGCTGGCCACGAAGCGAAAAGTAACAGAAATAAGAATAAATTCAGTTCTATACCGAAATGAACTGAATTTCGCCTGAGCGACCATTGCACAATGATTCCGAAAGCTCCCTTGTACTTCCCCGAAAAACCGAATGTCAAAAGATCTCAATTCGTTACAGATTAGCTCCGGGTTCTGTCGAGTTTTGGTGCAACGTCGTGTGTAAACACGGAGAAACAATACGGATTAGCTCCGGGTTCTGTCGAGTTTTGGTGTAACGTCGTGTGTAAACACGGGGAAATAATATGTATTAGCTACAGATACCCTTTGGATTAGGTCTGCTTTAGACCCCGTGTGATAAGGTCCATTGTTTTTCATCCCAGCTGGAGTACATAATTCTATAGAAGTGACTGGCATCTAATGCATTCTGAGGAAGCTTGTTTCTCTGTCATCCACATTGTCAGAGAAAGCAGCAGCATTTCAAGCAGCACAGTGTATTAATAAGGAGCTCATTCCCAATTGTTGACCATTTATGAACATTGTATAGATATCTACAGTAATGACAGTCAAGAAAATTTTCCTACCTGCCAGGGGTGGACATTCTGAAGGTTCCATGTGACTCCATCTCCCCATTTTTTCCACATGAATCTTGAAAAAAACATAGCATGGAGGGCATGCGCCACTGCGTAAACAGCATTATAGATACTGTATGTCTGGCCAGACATTCCCATTCCAAACACAGAGTTAGGGACACTGCTTAACTTCTCTTGCTCAGTACAGTTTCTTTCACCGAATACATGCAAACCATGGTGGGGGATAGAGCAATTAAAGACACTACCCCAAAAAAATGGGACTAAATAGTCTTCACTTTCATTTGGATTTAATGTGCTAAGAAATTCCTCATAGCCTTCTACTTCTTTTGTATGCAGAGCAAATGACAGGGTGCCATTGAAGTATTTGGGGGTGAATGCTGTACTGTGGAATGCAGATGTAAAATCCCACTGAGCTGTGATGACCCAAACCTTCTCTGTTAACATTAGCCCATTAAACTCTCTGAAAAGCATAACCATCCGCAAGCCCTCCATAGATCGGGAGTCTCCATGAACAAGAATCACATCAGTGTCAGCAGATGTAAGAACTGAATCTATTCTTTTAAATTCATGGTGAAGCGGCAATTTTTCACCCCAGGGATTCATAACTATTGGCACAATTTCCTGGAAGGCCAAGCAAATGCTGTTCTTCAGTAGCTGAGGAGTGAGAGTCCTCAAGAACAGTTCTCCACTGTCATCGGCAGAAACCAGGAGGCCAATCCAAGTCCATCCATAATGCTGAAACAGCCTGACAATCCCAACATACTGACCACTTTCACTTGGGATCATGCGATAGACAGAAGGGAACTGAGTTCTGTCATTCAGTGCAGGATCAAAGGAGTTGTAACTGAGCTAAGGAGAAGAACTACAATCTTTAAAGAGATAAGAAATAACTCTCCCATTATTGCTCCATCTAAATTTCACCCCACAATGTTCAGTCAGGATAGAAAATGATGTTAAGTGGATCTCATTTTTAATAAATGTTGCTGAGAGCAAAAGCCTTTTGGAGCTGAGTAAAGGCAAAGATTTCAGAGAAACTAACCAAGCAGTACAGCCAAGACCTCTTAGAGGAGGGTTTCAAATTATGAAGGCAGGGGCGGCTAAAAGCACTTAGCAAACAGTTAATTTTGTGGATGGCTACCCTTTCCTGGCACTGGCTGCTCCCTCAGCCTGGGAATCCCTCTCTAAAGAGGCCAGGATGGTCCCATCCATGCTCTCCTTTTGTCAGCAGATAAAAACATTTTTGTGCCATCAGGATTTTTCAAATTGATGAGGGCTGGGCTTTTTTAAATGCTGTGCAGTTCAGGTTTCAAGGTTTGTATAAAGTTTTTAATATATTTTAATATTTTGTTTTAAATTTCTGAGTAGCCATCTTGAATCCTTATATGGTGAGAAAGGTGGGATATTATTATTATTATTATTATTATTATTATTATTATTATTATTATTTTTCCTGGCTCAAATTTTGTGCTTCCAACAGTGTTTATTTCAGTGTCAAAATTTTATTTCATTGTCAGAGATTTCATCAACTTAATGGGAGGCAATTTGGAATGGAGATGGTTCAGGCTGTAAAACAGCAAACCACAGAGGCAATTCTTGACAGCTGTCTTCCCTTTTTTCTCTCAATGCAAAGTTGTTGTTTTTATCAAACCCCCCCCCCCAATTTGCTGTAACACAAATTCATTATCCTTGCAACATACACATGTTCAACCAAACAAGTGAAAGAGATTTTTGCTCAGTTGGGTAAGCAGGGCCTTTCATCCCCACCAATTTTGAGTAGTGGGATAGGTTGGGAACTAAAACAAATCTTCCCCCACAATCCTTGATCTTTATTTATTTATACAAAGAAATACACATACCTGTGCCATCTTATAGACATTTAAGATGTGAGGCATCTGCTTGGAGGTGTGAGAGGAGAGCCCACCAAGGACCGCCATGATCCTGTGCTTCCTCTGGCAGATATAGTTAGGGGGATCTCTGTGCCCTGTGAAAAGGATCTGCATAGTTGCCAGACATGTTCCCATTTCATTGTACATATTAAGCTTGTGGATTTCACCTAAGGTGTGGTTTGGTAACAACTTGTAATTCCTGCTAATCTCTTCCATGGCAAATTGCAAGACAAGATACTGGTGGAAGTATTTAGGAAGAATGCTGTAATGAGATTTTCACATGGTTTGAGAGCTGCAACATTCATGAAAGCATCTTTGCATTGCTTTAGTGAAAGGACACACACTTGACTTTGAAATGGATTCAAACGTTATACTCAAGTGGAGACTTCCTAAAGTCCATGTTGGCTAGTTACTCAAAATTCATTTCTTTCAGCAATCTCCAACAATGGCTCTGGTTCCTTTTGCTCTTCCATTAACAGGAAAATGTTTTACCTTTGAGGAAACTGTTTGTTTTTGTTCTTATTAATATCCCTAACCTCTTATGCAGTCTCTGAAGACTACAGTTCTCTCCCTCTGTGTCTGGAATTTGTCCAATCTGCTCTGAGCTCATGTCTCTGAAAATGCAGAAATCTAGAATTCCTTATAATTATATAATTATATAATGTGACCTAATGATCTCTTATATAATTTTTAAATTTTATTTGATTTTGCCTTTTTGCTACCACAGAACAGAACAGATGAGTTTGAAGCTCATTTCCTTTCAGCCTCCTGTTCAAAATGTGGATATAAACCTGTGACTTGTTCAGCAAGTAAACCTCTCATGGTGAAGTGATATGCAATACAATAAAAAGTAGAATCAAAGCATAGAAATCTCTTCTGTCTAGCATCTCAGGAAATGGGAGTTTGGTATGGCTTTCTCCTTGCCATGCTGATTTTCTATGCCCCAAAATTAATCTCCCTTTCTTTTCTTTTTTAGCTTAGTGGTTTAACTGTCAGCACCTCAGAGACAGAAAGCATTTCAACACTGAAGCTGAACCACTCCTCACCAGTACTCTCAGTGGCTTAGCTTCCAGTGATGGGGAACAGATGAAATTCTCTCTGTATTTGCATGAGCAAATTTAGTTACAAATATCTACTGAACCTGTCTACTTTTTGGTATAATGAAAGAGCTACTTACTAGACATTCAGCGTTAGATCTGGAAATCTGTTAAAAGGAAGTTCATTAAATACAAATATAAGGTAAGATTGAAATGTACCAATAGTAATATCCTTTGGGATGCTAGAGAACAAATTGTAAACCTTTGTTTTCCAGTCACATCCATACTTGCTAATTTTACAGGCATGATGTGGCAGCTGCATCAGCAAAAGGAGGAGAAGTAATGACATCTGCCAGACTATTTGCAATCTGAGGATGCTACCACATCTGCAGACAATCATTTGTGCAGAAAATAAGAGCATTAGCACCTCAAAGACAGTTTCTACCAGCTTGGTTGCCAATGACTTTGTTAAGTGGCCCAAGTCAAATCTTTCTCTCAGGTATATACCGGTATATGACACTCAAGTAGTTAAGTATCACTGGCTATTTTGACATCACCTGACCTCTAGCAAACCATAGCCTCAGCTATACTTGTATACAATCATTTCCTAATAGAATATCAGTAAAACAGCAGGTCCTCAGGCTTTGAACAAGCTTGAATGGCCACAAAAAGCTTGAAGGCTGAAATTATCTGAACAGATTCATATCTCTCAATCATCATTTTCAAAATATCCTGCTTCATGTCATTATCTAACGTGCTGTTTCTGAAAGTAGTTTTTATAGATGCAACTGTATGTATGTCAATAAGTGTGGATGGTTGAGTCATCTGTTAGGCTGGATTGTTAATACCTTCTAGGCTACAATTACTGAAAAAGAAAGATAATGATTATTACAGGGAAGGTAATTGTCACTTCCAGGACTTAGCCTGGAATCAAAATTAAAAAATATGCTCAGTGCATCTAGATCAGAGGTTTCATCCAGATTTGGACATACTTAGAGTAGACCCATTGAATGAATGACACAGTATTGAACATTAAATTCATTCCCTTTAATTTCAGTGGGTTTTTCTGAAATGTGACAATGTCTGACTCCAGACCAAGGTGACATCTTGTTTTGGGACTTGAAAATGTGCACATGCTTTGTGTTTGGGATCTTTTTCACATTGGCTGGATCAAGATTGGCAAGTGAAAGAAAAAGAGGGAAAGATGCCCAGTAGTAGTTTCTTTGGACCCCATCTGAGGGCTTTAGCCAATTAAAGCATATACATATAAAATTTAAAATATATACATATAAAATTAAAAAAAATAGGGTAAACAATTTTAATAGCTAAAACTATTTGAAAGGATGTCATATTGAGGACTGCCTTCCTATAATATGTTTTGGACAGAAATACTTCTTTCCATTTCATGGCTGATGGATGAAACTAAATATTATCTCCCAGGTGCATGATGGGACACAACAAAGAAATAGTACTTTAGACTCATGAATATGATAGATGGAGATATGTGAAGGGATATGGATGAACAGTGATGACAGCAAAAACAAAAAAAAAATCAAAGCACTTGTGTTAACCAATGAAGTATGTTACTTCCAACTAGTACTTCATGCTTCCCACTCAGGCTCAAGGGCAATTCACCCAAATAGCAGTCAGTCTACCACATGATAAGAGGCTACGGCAAATCAAATTACAAATGGTAATCAAATGCCAATGACTAGAGCACTTTACTTTTTCACAAAGAGATGTTGCAAGTGCAGTTGCTGCCTGGAGGCCTCAGGAAGGAACAATGCAGGTGACCCCTAAGGGGTGGCTCTGTGCCACCCCTGGGAGTGTCAGATTGGGGCTGCAGCAACCACACACAACAGCCCCAATCCAGCAAATGCCACTCCTTTTTTGGGGGGGAAAGCCACACTTAGAGCCACCGCTGTGCAGCATCACGTACAGCCACATGATGTCAGGACAGCGTTGGGGTGGCCGGCGTGCGGTTGCCCCACCCCAACTCCACCCCAGGCCAGCCCTTTGGGCCAGTCTGCAACAGCCCATAGCACCTGAGAGATCACATCTGCCTCTACAACAACTAGCAGATCCAAAGGCTAGGCTTAGGAGCTGCAAAAGTAGGATATTTACACCCTCTGAATTCCAGAGACACAGAGATTTATAACCAGGAAGAATGAGATAACATCAGCATTCCATCTCCCCTCTTTGAAAATTGTCTACATCAAAGACAACCTATTCGGAATCCTTTTATATACAATAATCAATCTTTGGTCCAGGCTATTTTCAGCCTATGTTAAGACCTCCAAATCTGTGTTCTGTGAGCTGGTTTTAGAAAGGAAGGGGGGATATACCTCCCTCCCTGAAATTCCTAAGCAGTATCTCTCAGCGGCATCCAACGCAAATCCACAAGAAGCTGAGTTCAGAGTTTCTAGGTAACTATTCTGTGTGTGTGAAACCTTTCTTACAGATTCCATGTATCCTCTGTGTGTTTGCTTGCTTGTTGATTTATTTTTCTATCTTAAAAAAATACCATTCTATGGAAGAATGCTGTCTCTGCAAAGGTTCTCTCCCCTCCCTCTCACTGTACACATTGGGTTGTAATCTTGCTTACTAATTTTGAGCAAATTAAAAATTCCCCAAGGTCAAGTTCTTATTATACTCTTTTGTGCCATGTCTTTTTTTAGATTGTAAGCCTTAGGGTTAGAATCTAAATCAGGAGTCAGCAAACTATGGCCCGGGGGCTGAACCCAGCTCCTCGAGGCCTTTCAACCGGCCCATGGCTGGTCCTGCCACCGCTGCCGCCACCGTGCACAAACAATGCGGGGCACCATTTTGTGTTCCAAATGGAACACAACATGGTGCCCCATGCTCACGCACGCATGAGCACAATGCCAGGAGTAGTGTGCATGCATGCGCAAGCGAGTGAGCACGTGTGCACTAGTGCAAGCGCACCTCCAGCGCCATTTTTTTTCCTTCGGCCCGCTGATGATCTGGGAGACAGCGGAACCGCCCCCCCCCCAAAAAAAAAGGTATGCCGACCCCTGATCTAAATTGTCTAATTAGCAATTTGTCTAATTAACTAATTTGCAGAATTGTTCTGGCAGAAAAGCATGGTATAAGTACTGTGAATGAATGAATAAATAAATAAATGAAAAGCCCTTTTTATTGTTTTAGCCTTCCTAGCTAGCATGAGCTTGGTCTATGCCACGGGTAGGCAACCTTTCCCCTTTAAGGGCCGAGGGACTTCAGCTCCCAGAAGCCTGAGCCATGTTGGCCAATAGTCCCATGTTGGCCAATAGCTCCTGGGATTCTGGGAGCTGAAGTCCCTCAGCCCTTAAAGGGGAAAGGTTGCCTACCCCTGTTCTATGCTTTAGTGCTTCTGACTTTATCCCTACATAAGCTGGCTACTTGTTTTAATTCTTTTTCTTTAATTCTTCTTTGATGATTTCTCCCTTTTCCCATTTCTTGTACATGTCCCTTTTGATTCTTAGCTGAGCTAAACATTCTGTATTCATCCATTCTGTTCCCTTTATTCGCTTCCCATTTTTCATCCTCATTGGAACTGTTTGAAATTATGTCATAAATATCTCACTTTGAAGAACTCCCATCCATCATGAACTCTATCCTGTATTAGTATTCCTTACCATGGGATCACTGCCAGTTTTTCCCTAAATTTATTGAAATCCAGTCTAGAATGTGTGTCTGACTACCGGTACACTTTGCTTCCGCTTTCTGCTGTATAACAAACTCCAGGAGAACATGGTCACTTTCACCTATTGATCATGCCAGTTCCATTCCATTAACCAGACCATCAGTGCCACTTTCAGCTTTGGTTTTTAATGGGTGTGGTATATTTTTCTCATCATTTTGGCACTGAGGCAATGCTTTTGAACCCCAAACTTGCCAAGTATGGAGAGCCGTGAACCAAAAGATGAGAATGGATTAATTTTTACTCTGATTCTACTTAGATCTTGATGAAAACATAGCATGAAGACCATGTGTTAGAGCATAAATGGAATTATAAAGACTATATGTCTGGCCAGACAGCCTGTTTCAGAAAGTTTACATCTATCCACTAATTACCAGTAAGAAAGTTTACACTTTGCTATACCAATCTCAGAGATGTGTAAAAAAAAATCCAAGTTCTTCCTAATGTTTAGCTGGCAACATGTATCAAGAATTTCCCTCTGAAAATATCAATTTCCTATCTCATTAGGCTGACAATGGGACTGAAGCATGCAAAGGAGTCTTCTAGCACCTTTGGAACTAAAGGCACTATTCCTTGCATATCCATAGATTTGCAAGGCTTCTGAAGCATTTTGACAAAGGAAAAACAAGGAAAAATGCACATGACTAAAAATGTGCATTTTTTGGAAAATGCCCACAAATGTATTTGAATCAAAGGTGAAAATAATTAAAAATGCATTCACTCATTTTAAAAAATATACAAAATGTGTACTGGGGGGATAGGGGTTACAAAAATATACCTGAAATTCTGTAAGGAGGAGGAATGGGAGGAAAATATTGTTGGTATTTTGAGGAACACTATTAACAATTTAGATTGACAGATTTTCATGTCCCTACTCATAGCCAGTGTGATATAGTGGTTTGAGTGTTGGACTAAGTGTGTACCAACACAGCAACTTATTGCATTCTTAAATAAAGTGACTTACCTGATCCAAGTTAAAATTTAAAGTTGGCAGAATCCTGATCTTATCAGAAGGATTTAGCCACTGAAATCGCTGCCCGGGTCCAGCCCAGGTCCAGCCCCACTCCCAGGGCCACCCGGTGGCCATTTTCTTAAGTCAGAAAACTCCGGGCTTTGAAAAGAGGCACATTGAGTGCCCCTGGGAATTGGGATGAACCCGGGATGGACCCAGGTGGTGATTTTAGTGGCTAAATACTTCTAATAATAATAATAATAATAATAATAATAATAATAATAATAATAATAATTTTTTATTTATATCCTGCCCCTCTGCCAGGCAATCGGGGCGGCGTACAACATTCAAACTTCAAAACAAATAAAATCAATACAAATCCCATCCCTCATTCCCACCCCCCAAAAAACAAATCAAACAAAACAAATTAAAAACAATTTAAATTAGCTTAATTCACAAAACACATGCTATACAATAAACAGAGGAATTCTAAATATACAGAAAAAATAGAGATAGCCTCCTGCTGAGCATCAGGGCCACACCCCCAAGAGTCTTAAAGGGCTAAGGCTGGGGCTCTGCTGTTACATCCTCCAATCCCGTCCCTGCCTCCACTCCCATGAGGCCAGGTGTTCCGAGGGAGGAGAGGGCGGGGGAGGAGACTCACCGCCCAGCTCCGGAGTCTCTTCCCCAGTCTCTGCTATGGCCGGTGGTCTGGGCTGCAGAGATTTTGAAGGCTAAGATAAGATCAGATCAGGATATCATCCACTTTAAGTTTTAACCTGAATCAGGTAAGTCACTTTATTTAAGAGTGTGATAAGCTTCACAGTAAAAACAAAGCAATTTGACACCACTTTAACTGCCATGACTCAATGCTGTGGAATTCTAGGGTTTGTAGTTTTGTGAGATATTTAGCCTTCTCTGTCAGAGAATTTTGGTGCCCCACCAAAAGTACAAACCCCAGAATTCCATACCATTGAGCCATGGAAGTTAAAGTGGTGTCAAATTGCTTTATTTCAGTAGAGAGGCAGTGTTAGAATCCTGTTAGTGTTCTACCAGATATAGAGTTTAGTGTTTAGTAGTTGGGGATGATGGGAGAAGGTTTGCTAGAGTAGGAATTTAGACTGTGAGATATAGTGTAGAGCAGGTGTCTTATCAGTGGCCTTGGGAGCCTGGCTCCTGGAGCTGGGAATGCAGTTTCTGTTTTGTGGGAAATGGGAGGGGCTTTGTGCGTGGGTTTTTGAGCTATTTCTTTTCTTTGTCTGTGGGGGGGTGTGGTTAGTCTCAGCTGAAATGCTGAGTGAGGCACATGTCTGACTTTGGGATCTATCAATAAAGTGCTGTTGATTTATCAATCAAACTGACTGGTTGATTGTCCAAGATGCTGGTGCCAGCTCTGACAGTCAGCTGAGACTCCCCACCAAATTTTTTCCATTTTCTTCTCCCCTGGAAACCATGATGGACCGGGGAGAGACAGAGGAAGCCGTGTCCTCCAAGGAAAGCCAAACTACTGAGGCTGTGGAAGATTCTCAGACGGCGACTAGGGGAGCGGGAGCCGTGCCAAAGGCAGGGGGCCAACAGTTACCACAGTGCCTGGGCAGTGGTTCGGATCTACTGCGGCGTCACCACGCACGAAAGAGCGAAGGCGGGCTGTGAGATGGTCAAACTGGAACACAAGGTTCGCACAACCTCTACAGCTGCCATCTGGAGAGGACACTGACCTGGAAACACAGATACAGTGGTTGAGAATGGACATGGAGGGGGTCCAAGGTACTTTAGCCACGATCCTAGATGTCCTTCAACAACTAGCGGGGGATGGAGCAGGGGGTGCAGGGGCAGGACAGGCCCCAGCCCCAGCCGCTTTGCTCCAAGGAGCGGGAGCAGGGGAGGAAGATGCTTTGCCCCAGGGCCCCCACCAGCAGCCCCTCCACAAGATAGGGTACAAGATGCGTAGGCCAAGAAAATGGGAGTCAAATTTGATGGAGATCCCCAAACGCTGCCCTACTTCCTTTTGCAAGTGGCAGATCATATGGAAGAATGGGGAGCCACTTTCCCCACTGAGATAGCCAAAGTAAAGTGTGTGGCTAGGCATCTGAGGAGAGAGGCAGCCAACTGGCTAGTACAACTGTATGATTGCCGAGACCCTGAGCTGGGGAGCCTAACCGAATTTATGAGGGCCCTCCAAGCCAGATTCGAAGACCCTTTCAGGGCCACCACTGCCCTAGCAGAGCTCAAGGCTCTGGATCAAGGATCCAGGACAGTGGCTGAATATGCCATGGAATTTCGGAAACTAGTGGCCCAGGTGCCAGACTGCACGGAGGGCATGAAGATTCAATATTTCAAGGAAGGTCTGCGTCCGGAGATAGCCAAATGGGCTCTCACTATGGGCAAGCCTCCCACAGCTATGGAATGGATTAGAGTAGCGGGTGAAGCAGAAGCAATTTTACACGAGGTTAAAATGCTAGACCAGAAGAGGTCAAAAATGTGAGAGTGAAGGGAAACCAAGCCCAAACACCAAAGCCAAAAGGGCAAGCAAGTTCTGCTGAGAGCGAGTGAGAGAGAAGACGCAGACTGGACTTGTGTCTGAAGTGCGACAATAAAGGCCACCTAATTGCAGTCTGCCCTGAAATGAATCAGGAGAGGAAGACCAGCCCCCCTCAGCCCCCCCCCCGAGCAAAGCCACGAAAAAAGAAAAAAGCAAGCCAGAGAAAAAAACCCCAACCGAGCGCAGCCTAAAAGCAGTGGAAGAGAAAGAGATAGAGGTCTGGACAGACAGCGACAGTTCTGAGGCCAAGGAGGGGCCTTTAAACTTCTTGAGACTGCCTTAGAAAGCGGCGAAAGGCGGGCTACTGAAATGGAGAGCTGTGGACGGATGGTGAGTGGGGGTGTCCCCCTATTTTCAGTGTCAGTGACTCTGGTGGTGGGATCCAAGAAAAGGGCTATGCAATTAATTGCGGCCGTTGACTGTGGGTGCACCAGGTGCTTGATTAACCCTGCGGTGGTAGACTGGACATTGCCACCCACCCTTTGCAGGAGCCCATTCCTTTTGTACAAATGGATGGATCCCTAATGGGGGGGCAAGCAGCTGAGAGGAAAACCACCCCCGTGTGGCTGGGGATAGCGGACCACTGGGAACAACTTCAGCTGGTGGTGGGACACACTTACAATTATCACTTGATGTTGGGCATAGACTGGTTACACCACCACAACCCTACCTTGAGATGGAGGGATGGGCAATTGATTTTTGATGATCCGGGTTGCAGAGAGCATTGCCTCAACCAAAGGATTGTGCTCCCTCCTCTCCCCCCTACGGTGCCACTCCCGGGGCAAACCCCAAAGGAAGCAGCTGCCCATTTAGAAAGTGGACCCAAGGATAGAGACATTGAGAGGGCTGGGGAAGGGGTGCAATCTTTTCCCCCGTGCTACCAAGACTTAAAAGGGGTTTTTGAAGAGCAAGAATGTGATGTTCTGCCTCCCCACAGGGAGACAGATTATGCCATTGAAATATTGCCAGGGGCGCCACTGCCCAAACCTAAGCTTACTCTATAACCCCAAAAGAACTGGCCACTTTAAAGGAATACATTGAGAAAAACTTGGCCCGGGGATTTATCAGGCCATCCACCTCCACCTTTGCCGCCCCGGTGTTTTTCAGAGAAAAAAAAAGATGGTTCTTTTCGTCTGGTTGTAGACTATCACAATTTGAATGGGATTTGTAGCACTA
>CM034710.1:5206773-5240839 GCA_020142125.1 Phrynosoma platyrhinos | reverse complement strand
GGGTTACAGAGTCTCTAACCAAGGCATAGAGATGGACCCCACCAAAGTGCAAACGGTGTTAGATTGGGCACCCCCTAGAAACCTCAAGGATGTTCAAAAGTTTCTAGGCTTTGCTAACTTTTACAGACAGTTCATTCCTGATTTTGCCAAGATTGCTTTGCCCATTACCGATCTGCTAAAAACCAAGGGAGTAACCAAAAGTGGGGGGAAGGGACACAAAAGGGGGGTAAGGTGCCCAAACCTTCCACCCCAATCCATTGGTCTGAGAAGTGCCAACGTGCCTTTGAACAGTTGAAGTTACTGTTCAGCACTGAACCTGTCTTGCTTCACCCAGACCCTGATAAGCCTTTTGTGGTGCAAATGGATGCCAGTGACTTTGCTATGGGGGCGGTTTTACTACAAAGGGATAGTGAAGACAAGCTCAGGCCATGCGCTTACCTGTCTAGAAGGTTCCAGAATGCGGAGGTGGCCTGGCCTTGCTGGGAGAAGAAAGCTTATGCAGTTAAACATGCCCTAGAAAGCTGGAGACAATTCCTAGAGGGGGCTCCTCACCCTTTCGAGGTGTGGACTGACCACAGGAATTTGGAGGCCTTGCAAACTCCCCGTAAATTAACCCCCAAACAGAGGCAGTGGGCCAAGGACTTCTACAAATATAGGTTTAAATTGAGATTTTTTTCCTGGCCGCCAAAACATATTGGCTGATGCACTGTCCAGATTGCCACAGCATGTGGGGCAGGAGACAATTCCTCTTGAAACTATTTTTTCCCCTGAACAGTTAGGGCTGGCAGTGATCACTTGCAGCAAGGCCAGGGCTTTGTCTCAGCCCCCCCTACAGGCAAAATCTCAAACTCCATTGGATGACATTCTGCTCAGGATCCAGCAGGTGGCAGAAACAGACGACTGGCTCCAGCATCATAAAGACCGGTTGTCTAAGAATGCTCAGGACATGTGGGTGTGGAAGTCAAAAATCTATGTTCCTGCTTTCATGAGGGAGAATATCCTCAAGTTATGCCATGATTGCTCTACAGAGGGGCGGGATATAAATTATTATTATTATTATTATTATTATTATTATTATTATTATTATTATTATTATTATATTATTATTATTATTATTATTATTATTATTATTATTATTATTATTATATTATTATTATTATTATTATAAAGCTGCTGGTCATTGGGGATATCTAAAGACTTGGCACAAAATATGCAACACCTATTGGTGGGATGGTGTGCATGCATACATGGAGGCTTATGTAAAAAGCTGCCCTGTTTGTGCCAGAGCCAAGCCTATAGTGGGCAAGCCCAGAGGGTTGCTTCATCCTTTGCCCACTCCTGAAGTGCCTTGGAAACACATTGCCATGGACTTTATAACAGATTTGCCACCTAGCAAGGGCCATTTGGGTGATAGTGGACTTGTTTTCTAAACAAGCACATTATGTGGCTTGCAAAGGGATGCCCTCTGCTCCTAAACTGGCAGATCTGTTCATTTCCCATGTTTATAAATATCACGGACTGCCAGACAGAATTGTCTCAGATAGGGGGAGCACATTCACCTCTAAATTTTGGAGGGTGTTACAAGACAAATTGGGGGTTCAATTACCTAGAAGTCCTGAAGATGAGGGTTCAAATTCTGACTCAGAGCAAAGCTGTGTGACCTTGCACAATGCACAGTCTTTCAGCCTAGAAGAAGACACTCATTCTGTCTTCTTCAAATGAAAACCTCCTCTGAATAAATCCTGCCAAGAAAACCCTATGAGTAGGTCCCTATTAGTCAGACTTGACTTGAAAGTGCATACATTCATATCTCACTCTGCAAAAATACTAGTGTCTGAAGGAGAGCTGAATGAGATCAAAATGGTACAATCTCTTGTATCACTGTCCATGAAAAAGCATTTCTCATTCAAATTACTTCCTGTCATTTCTCTTTATAAATGATGATTCTGTCGCCATTGTCATTGTAACTTCATTAAGGTGGCTAAGGATAATTTAGAAAATTCTCTGGGATTTCTGCCGAAGGAAATATGATCACTTCTATGACCATAGCAGCTTTTCTAACTTCCTTACCACTATGTAAGTTCTAGTGGTTGGACGCAATGAAGAATTAAGGAAAACCTAGGATATACTACAATTTAATGAGATATCCATGTTAGTTTGAAATAACAGTATGCAAAAGGATCTTGTAGCACCTTTGAGACAAACTATGTGAAAAAAGTTGTAGCATAAGCTTGCATACACTTTGTTTACTAATTATTCAGCTAATTATTTGGCTACTATTAACTTTTTATAATATGAGAAAGCAATTCCATTGACAAATCTAAGCTAATTCATCTGGACATCTGTTCAAGTTCCATTCTTCTTTAACCTGTATTAATTTTCTTTCACATTAGGTATTTTCTCTGAAATTAAGTTGATGGAATCTGATGGAGGTATCAAAACTCCTGAAAATGACTTTCATCTGACCTGCACAGCATCTGGATTTTCAGTCACAGATTATGGGATGAACTGGGTCCGTCAGCCAACTGGAAAGGGACTTCAGTGGATGGGGGTTCACTGGGGTGGAGGGTCTATTGAATACAACCCTTCTTTAAGGTCACAGATCAGCATCAGTCGTGAACCAACAAAAAACCAAGTATTTCTGCATGTGAAAGATGCTTCAGAAGATGACAGTGGAACCTATTATTGTGCCATAAGATATGGAGCAGGCACAGTGATTGAAGATAACTTGCCAGCTGTGCAGAAAACCTCTATTACACTAAACAAGGAAAATACCAGTGGCAGAGAATCAGGAGCTTATTGCATTGGTTATTAAAATGACTTACCTCTCCTGCTTAAATTTTAAATTGGGCAGCATCTGGACCCTATCACAGGGGTTTTGCCACTGAATCCATTGCCTGGGTCCATACCGGGTCCATCCCTGCCCCCAGGGGTGCTCAAAGTGCCTCTTTTCAAAACCGGGACTTTTCTGGCTTTAGAAAATGGCCACCAAAGCACTTCTGGGAGTGGGCATGGACCCAGGATGGACCCAGGCAGTGGATTTGGTGGTAAAATCCCTGTGATAGGGTCTGGATGCCACCCAATTTAAAATTTAAGTGGGAGAGGTAAGTCACTTTAATAACCAATGCAACAAGCTTCCCTGCTGGCTCTTGAATGTGCACTTGAACGTACAGCTTTCACATTATCTTTACAAATCAGTCCTACCATTAAATCTGATACCTAAAGCCATACCAAGATCCACATTTTTTAAGAGAGTTCCCACTGGCTAGTTGAAATCCTAGTCCTACTTGGGACAACTAATCCCTCCTTGGGTTTATGACTACAGTCAATCATATCATTTGACAATAGCATTCTGGAGAGTGCTGAATCAACTTATCTTCTATACATAAACAGATAATGCTCTATAGCAGAGTTGAGAGCATGGGCACCACAGAAGTTAATCTGTGGAGCAAACTGCTCCAATTAAGCCTTTTGCCCAAAGACATTTTATACAAAATACAAAAATACAAGTGAAGTTGCTTGGTTTCTCCTTGTGCTTGAGCCAAGGTTTCTCCCTAAGGTTGACAAATCCTCAATAGGCTGTCTTGATATGCCAGTATAACCTGTCTTTGGCCCTGTCCGCACTTTCTGCACAGCCCAGAGTATCCTGACCCTAGAGCTGCCTTGACTCTTCCCTGTTTGCAGAGCTCTCTGTTTTGTTGCCAGACAGCTGACCACATGGGCATCCCACACAGCCAACCAGAGCATCTGCTACAACCATGGGTCACTTTGCTCTGAGGTGAGGTCAGAACAAAGTGACCAGTGACGGTCACATGTCTGGGCACCCCATTCTGGCCTCAGAATGAGTGTTTGGTAGCCGTGGCAAATTCAGTGGGTGGCTGAGCCAAACACATTTCAAATAGCCACCCTGCATGGGAATGGAGGGCTCTGGATTTTCCCAGGAGATCCAGAGCAAATTGTGAGTTTTTAAAGTCCGGGGTTAAAAGGGTAAAACCCAGTTCTGGTTCTGAATGGGTTGGCTGTAATCCAGTCTGCTTACACCAGAACTGGGCTTTGGGCAGTGTGTTATCATGTTTCCCTGCCAAGGAAGCAGGGGAAGCATACTTTTTGGCCCATGCAGACAGGGTCCTTGTCACAACCTCAGCATCTTTTTAAAAAAATCTGCATTCCTATTACAATCACAGTAATTTAGATTAATAGAAAAATGGGCCTCTTGGAAACACTAATCTCTCTTCCAGCAGGGGAAAGCAGATCCATTATGAATGAACTTTTAATATTCAGTTAAATTGGTTCACCTAATCATGGTGTCTCCCCTGCCAGGTAAGTATGGTTCACCTAATCTCTCATTATGTCTCTTTTTTGCTGCAGCAGACGTAATCAAATCTCTAGTAATGAAATCCCTAAAAACTACATTTTTACTTCTGCTTATAACATGGGTAGGCAACCTTTTTGAGCTTGGGGCCAGTCCCACGAAGTCCCTCCTGCCGCTGGGCCAAGGGGGGGATGGCGGCGCGCATGCACGCCCCCCATGCGCGTTGCCGCCGCTGCCTTCATGCGTGCCACGGCTGCCATTTTGATTTTCGAAATGGCGGCCGCGAGTTGTTTGTGCATACGCAGGAGTACTGCACATGCGCAAACATGTAACAGCCGCCATTTTGATTTCCAAAATGGCGGTCGAGGCACGCACAGCTGCACGGTGGCGGTGGAGCATGGCAGCGGTGGAGCACGGCGGCAGCAGCGGCAACCTTCTGCCTGGGCCAGTAAGTCCAGGGACCTGAGCCTTAACCGGTCCGGGGGCCGTAGGTTGCCGGTCCCTGGCTTATAAGGACTGTATGTGACACATTGAAAATAGAAACAATAAGAAGAAATACACATATTTTATATACAAGGCCTGTACACTTCTGTTGCAATAGACCTAGTGCCAAGCTAGATGTGATGCAGGAGATCTGTGAATAGGATTTCACAGACTACAGAATTATTGATCTTGTTATTTGCCATCAAGTGGACTTTAGTTTATGGCAATTCTATGACTAAGAGGCCTTCAAGAGCTCCAGTCATCAACTGCCCTGCTCAAGTCTTACAAACTCAGGGTTAAGGCTTCCACCTGCAACATGGACTCCCTCTTTTCCTACAGTCTTCCACTTTACCAAGAATGATAGTCTGTTCCAATAAGCCATGTTGTCTCATGGTATGTCCAAAGTACAACATACTTGGGCTGCTGCCACACTGCAAAAATAAAGCAATTTGACACCACTTTAACTGCCATGGCTCAATGATACAGGATTCTGGAATTCGCAGTTTTGTGTGATATTTAGCCTTCCCTGTCAGAGAGCTCTGGTGCCCCACTAAACTACAAATCCCAGAATTCCATAGTGTTACCCCAAGGTCTGGCCCTCTTTTCTCATATCAACTTGATATCAAAAGGAGTCTTTTAGGCATGTAGCTGAGAGGGCAACCCAAGTGCAGGAAGTTAGCCATCATATAAGGTGATCCAATTGGCTTAGCATGGGGAATAACTAAAGCACACAGCAAAGATTGATCAGTTAAGATCAGAATGTCCATAATTCCTTCATTGATAGGAGTGATGGTGGATGATAGGCCTTGTATTTACAAATCAACAGAAATCTAAGAACATTTCCCTGTGAAAAAGCTACCCCTTTGTCCAGGGATATTTGCATTGATTGCCCAGCCATTTACAAGTTCCCTTCTCATTCTTCTCTTCTGGAAATTTCAGTTTAACTTCAAAATCTGCCCATGGATATGCTTTGCCCTATAAATATGCCTAACTAGGCACTAACAATTTGGTCTTGTTTCGAGGTCAGACAGACAGTCTATCTGTATCTCATCTAACTCATCAATAACTGCTGGCCACCTGAGATCCACAAGCAGCTTGCTGAGCCACTTCTCATAGAGCCCCCAGTTAGAACCTCTGGAATTGGTACAGTATTAATCTCTGCAATCCTGAAAGTCACTATCTGCTACCACCTTTTAGATCATTAACTCTTGTATGTATGTGTGAGTGAGTGTCTCTAGGTGAATGGTGATTTCCTTTGATGTAAAAATAAAACTGTATTTAGACTTTGAATTCTAGAGTTCTGTTCTCAGAACCACAACACATAGGCTTGATCCCTGCTTTTAGTTGCCCAAGCCCTCTCACTAGCATTAATTGAGCTGATATATATGATTATTGAAGTCAATTTGACCAAGACCTTGGTTTCCATTACATAGACAAGAAAAGGAAAAGAAACACTTCAGGATATTTACAATGTCATATATATATATATATATATATAGCTACCTAAACTTAAATCTCATGAGTTCAACAGCGTTCTTCACATTTTCTCCTTGTTAGTTGTTCCTTGTTGTTCAGTTCTGGTCTCAGAAGAATAATATAACATTTAGGGGCGAAGATACAAGCCAGTAACCCAGCACTGGAGGCTAAGATAGAGAAAATCTCCACAGCTACCATGTACTTTCCCTTTGTGCTCAAATAGGTTGGGACAAAAGTCAGCCAAACACTGCAGAACATCAGCATGCTGAAGGTGATGAACTTGGCTTCATTGAAAGCATTTGGCAACTGCCTAGCAAAGAAAGCCACCGTGAAGCTGATGATGGAGAGAAGTCCCATGTAGCCCAGGACAAGATAAAACATGATAGCAGACCCTTCTTTGCACTCTACTGTGATTTCTTGAGTTTGTGACTGCATGTCCAAATCTGGAAATGGAGGAGATGTCCCTAACCAAGCCATGCAAATGCTTGTTTGAATGAACGAACAGCAAAGAATGATGGAATTGGCCAGTCTTTTCCCTACCCACTTCCTCATGCCAGACCCTGGTTTTGTGGCCATGAATGCAACAATCACAATTATTGTTTTGGCCAAAACACAAGCAACTGCCACTGAAAAGATTATGCCAAATGCAGATTGCTGAAGAAAGCAAGTTACTTTCCTAGGTTTTCCAAGGAAGAGGAAAGAACAAAGGAAGCAAAGCAGGAGGGAAATGAGGAATGTGTAGGTGATGTCCCGATTGTTGGCTTTGACTATGGGGGTATCTCTGTGCTTGATAAAAATTCCTAATACCAAAGCTGTCATTATAGAAAAAAAAAGAGCAATTGAGGCTAAACTAATGCCTAAAGGATCTTCATAAGACAGATAACTTATCTTCTTGGGAATGCATTGATCATGATCCCTGCTTGGATATTGATTTTCTGAGCATTTGACACAGTCAACCATATCTGAAAAAAAGCAACAACAAAAAATCAAAGTCTTAAACAATATTGATAACATCCTATGTATATAATATTCATTTCCATGGAATCCCAGGATTTGTAGTTTTCCAAGGTCTTCTCTGCCAAAAAATGCTAGTGGTTCACAAAACTGCAAATCCCAGGATTCTATGGGATGTAGTCATTGCCAGTAAAATGGTGTCCAACTGCATTATTTCTACAGTGTAGATGCACCGTGGGCAAGGATCTGACTGTGAAACACACATTCTTCCAGTGTCACAACACTTCACTATTTATAAATCCTAAAGCCAATTTTCAGGCATCTTATTTCCTTAGATCCTATATCTGTTCTTCTGAAACCCTTCAATGTTCTTGCCTAGGGACATCTTTACTATGTCTCCTGATATAATACAAATTACCCCAAAACAGCAAGTGGGGGAAACAGATCATCAACATCATCAACCAGAACATCCATCAACAAGAACAATGGCACCTGTTCTTGTTACATTTTGCACACTTGCTTTTTACCACTATCTCTACATTGTCCATCTTTCTAAACAGCAGCTCAGAAGGAACCAAGGAAATAAAATATGCCTCTTTTTGATATCCCTCCAAATAGAAATACTGATTTATTGCAAATGTTCAGGCACCTAAAAAAAGAATAACTATTTTTACATTTCTAACGATAGGCAAATGAAGCATGAATCTTTGGAGTTCCAAACTGCTACTTCATGTAAAGAAAACTTGTAAGGTTCTCTTGTCCTCTACAGCAGATAATATTGACAAGCTTTTGACCAACAGTCATGTGCATGCTCTGATATGATTGTTGTTGCTGTTATGTGCCTTCTAATCATTTTCAATTTATGGCAACCCTAAGGAGAACCTATCATGGGGTTTTCTTGGCAGGATTGTTGAAGGGGTTTGCCTTTGCCTTCCTCTGAGGTTGAAAAGTTGTGACTTGGCCAAGGTCAGCAAGTGTTTTCCATGCACAAACAGGGATTTGAATCCTGGCCTCTTGTATCATAGTCCAATGCTCAAAACACTCCACCACACTGGCTTCCTCTAATGTGTTAGTACTCAATCAGTTTTACTTTGAATTAATATCATATGCATATCATACTCATCACATACCCTTCTGGTCTGAAATCTTTCCTTTTGGACATGAAGCACAATCATAGCAGCAAAATGCATCACCTTCTCTTTTTTTCTTCTGATAACCAGGGTGGCAGGGGTCATTGCATACAGAAAGAGGGATGACCTATTCCACAGAAAGGGGGAACAAAGGGCAGAGGAATTTAGGAAAGAAAAAATGAGAAATATTTTGTTGGTCATAGTCTGCTGTACAAAGAAATCAACTGACTACCAAGAGAACTATTGATTCCTTCAGGTCTTATTTTTACATTGTATTGGTTAGATAATTAAAATTCCTAGGAATCAGAGAAAATGCTATTCACTTGAGGCACAGAAAATACAATGGCTTATTGGTTTCTCATAAAAAAAATTCATAAGAATCCTTCCATACTATCAAAGTTTAATCAAGTTATGGAAAGCACTGAATGTTCAGGTATTTCACTTGAAAAGAGTATATGACATTTTCAATTTTTTAATAGGTTTGATCATTTGGCACTTTCCTTTTGCATTACTCTTTAGCTTTGGCATATAACAGAAGTCACCTCTTTATCATTGAGATTGGCCAGTCATGATGAGATCAGGTTATGCAGAAAACAGGGGTAAAAAAAAAACTAGATCTGATGGAATCACTCATCTGGAGGAGGGAGGAATTCCCAAAAACATTACATGACCCATACCTGATTATAGCATCTTGGCCATGTGATTATATCCTCATTGATTGTTAGTTCTTTCCCTTCAGGAGCCTTGGGGTCCATTCTTCCAACTTTGACTCTCCAGAAGGATGCATTTGAAAATATGACCACATTCATAATGTCAAAGCCACCTTCTATTTCCTTCTTTTTATTAAAAGACACAGTTTCTCCAACAGAGTTGTTGAATGAAATGCCCTGAAGAAATCGATGGAACTTATTGGAAGAGAAAAGGGTACATACTGGGATAAGAACATACTGCAGTCTTCAGCAGCAATGCATCATCATCTTCCCTTTACAATACAGTTACACACACACATACACACATGCATACACACACTGCTAGTCAGAAAAATCAATTATTTTGCAGTAAGAAGGTGCTTTTTAAAAAGTACAGCTTATCTTTCCCAAGCTCTAAGTACAGAAGGAAAAGTAATTTTTAAACATTTTGTTTGTTTGTTTGTAAAAAAAAAAAATTGTAAAACACATGAAAGTATTTTTTAAAACTTTTAAAACAATCTAGCAGCAATCCTAAAATGCAATTTTAAAACAGCTCAAACAGAACAATTCCAAAAATAAAAGGCCATGCAGAACACCACTGTTTTGGTTGCCCACCAGAAGCTTACAAGAGATGGGACCAGCCTAACTTCTTAGAGTAGGGAGTTCCACAGTTGGGGTACTGCCACAGAGAAAGCCTAGTTATGTGTACTCTTCAACCTAATTTCACAACGTGTTGGGACACACAACAGGGCCTCTGCTGACAATCTGAAATTTCTAGCAGGCTCTTATGGGAGGAGGTGCTCTTTCAGATATGCTGTATTCTTAATTATCTTAAAACTCCTTGATGATCTTGAGTTGGAGAATCTACATTCAATAAGACTTCATCCCAAGCAAATGGTATCAGTCATGAGAAGAAGAACCTTGGTTCTGTAAATTTACTGAGCATCATTTCTGATTGGTGAAGGATTATGAAATGCCTGGGAATAGCCATCTCTTTATCGAGTGTATTGAATGCAGATTCTCCAAGATCATTAAGGAGCTCAAGATATACAAATAGTTGATTTTTAGAAATTCCTCTTTTAGTAATCTAGTCTGACTGATTCAGAAGAACAGAATGTTTCAGCAATTGGCACAATAACTCTCTTGCAAAGGATTGGACACCATGGTGAATTATATTTTGCTATTTTTAAAAAAATGGATTTAGGGAAATACTTACATTAGGGTTTATAACATGGGAATCTTCAAATAATCTGTTCAATGAAGCAGTATGCTGACATGTTTCATTAATGTTTGTAAAACTGCACACATGCACACATACCCCACATATGTTCATTTTATGTATCTTGCAATGCATAGAATACATTGGAGCAGATATCCAGATCTTACACAGAATAGAATGTATTTATTTATTTATTTATTTATTCATCATCCTTTTTCTGGTTTTCTAATTATTAAAGTGTGGCAAAAAGAAAGAGTGTTCCATTCTATATACAGGTATTACCTGCCACGGCTGGAGATCCTGGAGTAAAACTGTTCTGCCCCCTGCCATTGACCTGAATTTGGCTCTATGTTTGTTCATGAGATAAAATGTGTGTGCCACAGCATAGACAGCATTATAGATACTGTAGCTGTGGCCAGTCATCTGCATTTCAAAAATAAGTTCAGGAAGTCTCTCCATTTTCTCCTCCCTAGTACATATTTCATGGACTTCCTTTGGTACCACTGGACATTGAAAAGAACAGCCAAATGTATGCTCCCAGAAGTCCTTGAGAAATCCATCTCTTTCTGCCCAGCAGGGCTTAACAGTCTGAAGAAATTTCTTGAATTCAGGAAGATCATAGGAATGAATTGTAAAGGCAATGGCCCCTTGGAAGACTTGCAAATCTGAGCCCATTTGAATGCTTGTTAATGCAAAATCAATCTGGGCAGTCATAATCCAAACCCTTTCAAAAGATGTGGTTTTGTTGTAACCAGGAATTCCTAGAAGGATAAAATAACTCAGCCACATAATGGATAATGTTTCTCCATAAACAACGAATGCATTGGCTTTGGTGTCAATGAGAGGTATATAAATACTCAAGAGCCCAGCATTAATTTCAAAGATATTGTTCAGCTGGACTTGTTGTGGAATTCTTGCTATGAAAGCTGAACAGATTTTATTTTTGGAAAGCAGTGGTTCTAGATCTTTCAAGAAATGTTCTCCGCTGTCATCGTCAACAGTAAAGAACCCAACCCATGTCCATCCAAAATGCTTAAGTAATCGAATTATACCTGTATATTGATGAACTTCATTTGGGACCATACGATATAAAGAGGGAGGTTGCATTATCCAATTGTCCTCTGGAGCAAATGAGCCATAAGTGAGCTGAAAGAAAAATCACAGTTGTCCCTCCCTTTTCATGGACTTGGAATCCACCTTCTTGCTCTTCGCAGGTGGGACAAGCAGCCATTAATGAAATAGCAGCACGCACCTACACACAGCCGGCAACATGCCACAGGTGCACGCACCATTATTTTCTATGGGACTTGAATATGTGCAAGTTGCCATTTTTGTGAGGGGGTCTGGAATGGATCCCCTACAAATTGGGAGGGGCAACTGTAGTTATTTTTGAGACTAGCTGGATGAATAAGTTATCTGAGTGGGGGTTTGGGGGGGTTTGTTTTGTTTTGTTTTGTTTTGTTGTTTTTTTGTGTGTGTTTTTTTGCAGTGAATACTTATCAAGGTAAAAAGCCTGATTCTAATATGCACATTCAAAGCACCAGAAATTCATTTTCTCTTCTGTCTGCATGTTCCAAGTGTGTGGAAATATGACAAAGGTTCTTGGAACTAGTACATGGAAATGATTCTATTACAAGTGATTGATGTTATTTGTTCCTTTTTGTCTCTCTTCCATTCACTTTATAATGCTAATCTCTATTTGATTTTTAAAACATTAGTCAAGATGTTATTTTCCAGTTAAATGCACATATTCCCCTCTGTGAACAATAAAACAAGACCCAGGGATTATGTACACAGGCCAAATGATGCAATTCCCCTTATCCTCACAGCAACCTTTCTTCACAATGCAGAGCTAAATCGCCAATTTGAGTGCAGATTATCTTCACAATATTATGCCAGTTCTACACCAAATCAGCCCTTTTGCTCCATATTTTGCAAGAAAATCTGGGGCACTCTGGAGCAATGCCTGGCAGCTATCTAGACATGTGTCCCCACTGTGAGCCACCCACCCCCAGTGCCATCACTACAAGTAGCTCCTTCTGAGTTCACAGCAAGGCACCCAGCCATGTGATTGACACTGGTTGCCTTGTTTCTGATCTCTTGGGGACACATATGTAGACAGCCACCCGGTGTCACTACAGAGTGAGGAGGCAACAGAGGGATCCAGGCAGCTCTGGGACCAGAATATTCTGGGAGCAACCCAGAATATCCTGGCCAGCGTAGATGATCTTCCAGTGGCTGGAGAGAGGCCCTCTCTCCTTCTTCCAACACCCATTGATCAAGTCTTTGATGTGGAAAAGAGCTGATAAGCGCAGCTCTATTGTACCTTGTCCCAATGACTGGACAGAGACCCTCTCTCCATGTTCCAACTGCCATTGCTCTGTCATCTATGGGAAAGGAGAGAAGAGCATCCAGCATTTTCTGGACTTTTTCCATTTCCCTAATGTCATTCCCATTTCTTTGTGTGTTATGTCTTATTTAGATTATAAAGCTGAGGGTAAGGAACTGTCAAACTGATTATTTTTATTGCCCTTAAAACCTGGTTTGGCTAAAGAGCAGGGTACAAATAGTCTAAATAAACTGATAAATAAACATCCCCATTCACAAATCTTACCTGTGGAATCTTGTAAAGATCTAAGAGTTCTGCCATATGGAAAGAAATATCAGAGCCAAGTCCTCCAATAACAGCTTTTAGATTTTTCTGGGTGCCACACTGATAGTTTGGGACAAACTGATGTGATTTAAAGAGCAGGTGCAGAGTGGTACGATAGGTCCTCTTTGCATCATAATAGCTGTCAGAGATGTGGAACCCGAGAGTGACATTGGGCAAGAAGTGAGGATTCTCATTAATCTCGTTTATGGCAAATGCCAAGGCAAGGATGTGCTGGTAGAATTTTGTCACCAAACTGCCAACAGAGTGACATGCTCATTCAGAAGCAGATGCTACAGGACAGGCAATCATTTGTCTAACACTGATTTGAAATAAGACAATCTAAATAAGATAAATAAAATTTTCTCTCTTTACTGGGCAGGGGGAACAAGATATAAATGAATGAAATAACAATTTTCCAGTTTTGAAACAAATCCATAGAAGCTTTCCTCATTACTTGAAACAGGAAGAAATAATTTGCAGTGACTAAGCAGCAAAAGATTCTTCATAAACATGACCATGGCTAGAGTATGAACAATGACAGCAACAAAAAAGGAAGACTAAAGGAATCAAGACAATTTTATTGTGAATTTGTGAAATGCAATTGAAAATAAGATAATAGTGTGATCTTATTTATGCCTATTCAGAAGAAATAGGACTTACTCCTATATCTTAGATGAATTATCACTTTCTACATTTTCTGGCTGCACATGATTCCATAAGATCTCAGAGATGTCCCTCTCAACATTGCTCCCTGAAATTCTCTCAGTAACTGAATGCACAAAACCTTACTAATGTACCACACATACTCCATGAAAGAAAACTGAAATTATGCCTTTCTTAATCCACAGTTAAAAACCTGTGACTTTCTTTAGCTTTGGTGCTATCCATCCTAATGGGAGTTTTAGTCTAATATATACCAGCAAACTATATTATGATATCTCTTCTTCTAAAGCAAGGGGTAGTTGAAATCATTTTGATAACCCCTTCATTTCTAACTTTTAAAATTATTTAATTGATTTAAAATTTTTATATTTACACATTTTAATGCTTTTGCATTATTTTTAAATTTTACTGTTTTAAGTAAATATTCACCACCTTGAGTCCCTATATTGGGGAGAAAAGCAAGATACAGGTAAATAAAATAATAATAATAATAATAATAATAATAATAATAATAATAATAATAATAATAATAATAATAATAAAATTTTATTTTTACCCCGCCCAATGGATACCCAATCAGGGCGGCTTACAAGTTTAAAATCATAATCCCCATAAAACATATTTACACAAGACCCTTCCCTCCCCCCTTAAAACAGTATTAAATCAACAATTATTTAAAACATAATTTTAAATTTAAATTTAATAATACTACTAATAATAATAACAGTGCCCCATCTTAAACATTTTATTAGTTTTCCTGAACATCTTTTTAACATGCTTCTTTAAACAACATGGAACACTGCATAATTATACATCATTAGGTGTGCCTTAAAATTACTCAGATTTTTCTAAAATTATTTTTTATTTTTTGAACAAATGATTGTGCCTTCTAGAAGCCAGACCAGGCAATTATGGACTGGATGTTATTGAGGTGAGCACATTTTATGCATGCAGTCTATATCCTATCTAACAAATTCTTGGATTTCAAAGCTCATGTGACACAAAAATGGAGAGAAAGATCCTTACATTGGAATATCATGTCTCAGCTCTTCTGAAGGGGGTTCCTTGAAGGAAAGTTCATAGAAAGTGTAAATGATCTGAGAAGAAATCCCGCCAATGAGAAGGCCTCCTGGCTGGTACCACTCATGTGGGACAGCAAGAGGTTCACTTGCTGGGCAAGTCAGCGAATCTACTCTATAAATCATGTGAAGCAGAAGCAGCAGCAAAAACACTAACAGCACCATCTGATGACAAAATATCAGTCAAAAGCCAATTCCACCACACCCGTCTACAGCCTCTTCATTGGCATGTTGTTGACGTACTTTGAACAAGCTATGTCAGATTGTAGCCAATCCTGCCAGTATCCTTCATAAAAAGAAGTGCATCCTCCTTGACAACATCACAATGTTTAGAAAACCATGACTCAAGTGATAACAGATATACACCAAAACACTAAAAGAGCAACAGCAAACAATACTGCACGCCGCTGGAAAATAGTGTTCAGGACAAAAATAATCAAGGTAAAAATAACAAAACAAAGAAAAGACTTCGGAGCTCACTATAAACACCTCCTATCATGCCAGCGCCATCTTTCCTCCGATAACAGATATACAATGATTAGAAACTAGACATGTACAACAAAAGGCAAAAACTGTCAAAGTTCAAATTAACAGAGTCCTCAGCTCAGCTCCAAATGTTACACATGGAGTGGTCTATTATAACCACAGTCAGACATACTTATTCTTTTTCTAGTACCTTCTGGAAGAGTGTTGGACTCTTGCCAAGCAGTATGATTCACATAATTATAGGGGGATAAATCATTTGTTCTGCAAAGTTTTTGTCTCTGGGGGACACCACTGATAATAAACATGTTTTTCACATTACTCTGTGTGGGAAATATGTTCAGGATAACATATTCATTTGCACAGAAATCAAACTATTAATTTGCATAGGGAAGAATGACTGATTTAATCAGTTTTCTCACAACCACCAGCAGTCTTTGAAAACAATATGCTTTTCAAAGAGGTATTGCGGGGGGGGGGGTCTGGTGGCAAGACAGAGAGTGAAGATTGAGGAGGCTATAAAAATATTGTTTTTACATCACCTGGATATGCCACAATATAGGGTGGGATATAAATATTTAAACAGAAAAACAAACACATAAATAAATCAGTATCCCACCACCCTCCCTACCATAAACAATGATAACAAATGATGGAAATATTAATCCAACCATATTGGGGTGAATACATTTTGTCCACCACTGACTTGTAGAAATTATCCCAAGATCTACCTCAACTTATGACTTCTGTATACTCACCACCCCATTGTACCTCAGATCCATCAGTCAGTCTGAAAGGTTCATCATGATGTTGTCAAGGAGAATGCAGTCATTCTGAAAGTTCCTTGAAGAAATAAGAACCTGTTTCCTAAACAGTTTTATATTGAGGTCTGATAGAGCTTCTTCCTTCTTGCATCATTATCCCTATAGTCTACTCCTACAGCTTGTGTTGTCCCAGAAATACTGAAATCTTCCCATAAAGATATTTGGTTTCTCCATCCATGCCTTCCATCTACTAATGCATGAAGTTGGCTGGGTTTCGTAATAGATATGTGTATCCTTCATCCACTGTTTGGCCTTCTTTTAAAAAGGTAGTTATTTGCAGGTTGTCTACAGACAATATATGTGATCCTGACCTAGAGGAGACTTGTTTAAATCAATGGGATTTAAGTCATGATGATTACAGTCCAAAATACACAACAGATCTAATCAAGTTTGAGACCACTTTAACTGCCCTGGCACAGTGCTAGGGAATCTTTGGAATTGTAGTTCATTGGAGCACCAGAGCTCTCTGACAAAAAAGGCTAAATGTCTCACAAAACTACAGTTCCCAGAATTCCCTAGCATTGAGCAGTTAAAGTGGTCTCAAACTGGATTATTTCTGCAGTGTGCTTTGGACCTACATTACTCTGTCATGATTATTACCTTACTCCCAATTGTTTCTTTATAATAATAAATAAATAATAAAATTTATTTATATACCGCCCAATGGTTGCCCAATCTGGGCGGTTTACAACTTGAAACAATTACAGTGAAAGCATATCCTTCCCCCCCTTAAAACAGTATTAAACAATGACATAGTTAAAATCCTGATAACAATTAATAAAAAATCATAACAATTAAAATAATAAACCCATAACACATCCTGTTTATGTCTGTTTCAAAATATCAGACAGTCCAGGTGGTCCAGGTCCTCAAGGAAACTTAGGCCAAATAAAAACACATGCCAAATAAAAGATCATCCTCCTGTCCTCTTGGTGGGGAGTCTGGATGACACACAGCCCAAACCACAGTTCTGATGTGAACAGTCTGGAAGACATCCAGCCAGTTCAGCATCAAACTCAGGATATAAAGGTGAAGGTAAAGGTAGTCCCTTGACATGAATGTCTACTCATGACCAACTGTAGGGGGTGGTGCTCATCTCCATTACTAAGTCAAAGAGCCAGCATTGTCCGAGGACTACTCCAGTGATCATGTGACCAGCATGGCTTCACCAAATGCTGTTACCTTCCCATTGAAGTGGTACCTATTTATCTACTTGTATTTGCATACTTTCAAATGGCTAGATTAGGAGAAATTGGGATTAGTGACAGGAGCTCAACCCATCATGCGTCACCTCAAACTGCCAACCTTCTAATCTTTTGATCATCAGAAATAGCATCTTAATTACTAATCCCCTGCATACATAAATTCAGGGTGTACCCCCTTATAATGCAGTAAAATAGCTCACTTTTTGCTCCAGATCCTCCCAGAAGATCCAGATCTCTCCGTTGTGAGACCAGGTGGCTGTTTAAAATCCATCCCACTATGCTGCCTGGTGCAGCAACTGCATTGGCAACTTACTCACTCTGAGGCCAGAACAAGGCACACAGCCATGGGATCAACTCTGGGTGCCTCGTTCTGACCTCAAAGCAAGCAATTCACCATGGTGGCATCTGCACCTGGTGGGACAGTGGGACACATGTGCAAACAGCCAGACAGCATCACAAAAGAGGATCCCAGGTAACTGAAACATCGGGGCAGTTCTGGAATCAGAATACTCCAGGATGCTCCCCACCCATTTCTCATGCTTGACCCTGGTTTGGTGGCCATGAAAGCAATGACCACAGTGATGGTTTCAGTCAGGATGCAGGAAATAGGCATAGAGAAGATAATACCCAAAGCTGATTGCCGGAGATTCCTAGGTCTTCTAAGAAAATCGAACAATGATTTAACATGCAATATTTTATTTTCTATTCCACATTCATATGAATTGGTTACAACATTGACATATTGACATAAACATCAAGTAAAATTAACTGAACAGATATATATGATTATTAAAGTCAGTTTGACTAAGCTCTCGGTTTCCATTACATAGACATGAAAAGGGAAAGAAGCACCTTAGGATATTTACAGTGTCAAATATATATAGCTACTTAAACTTAAATCTCATGAGTTCAACAGAGTTCGTCATGTTTTCTCCTTGTTAGTTGTTCCTTGTTGTCCAGTTCTGGTTTTCAGAAGAATAATATAACATTTGGGGGTGAAGATGTTATCACACACCTCCATGCTCAGACTGGAGGCATCACAACCTGATTTTAGCCATTCTGCCCTGATCCATCCTTTTCCTGTCCTTCACAAAGAACGGGAGTTACCCATTTATTTCAAAAGACAGGAGAAGGACAGATTGGCCAAGACTGGGTCACAATGCCTCCATTCTGAGCACAGAGGTGTGTGATAACACCCAATCTTAGAAAATATTTCAAAAGTTTCAGCCTGTGCTTAAGCTGGACAAAAAGCCAGTGCAATAATCTGTGTGAAACAAGTTGTGACACAAGCGTCTGTAGACTTGGTCTACTTCTCCAAATGTATCTACATATTATATGTAGAATTAGCATGTTAGATTCTAGAATTGTTTCGCCGTATAAGTTGCTCCTTGTTGTTCAGATGAGGCCTCAGTACAATAATGTAGCATTTGGGAGAAAAAATAAAAACTAGTAACCCAGCACTGGAGGCTAAGATAGAGAAAATCTCCACAGCTACCATATATTTCCCCTTGGTGCTCAGGTAGGTTGGAACAAAAGACAACCAAACACTGCAAAAAAGTAACATACTGAAGGTGATGAACTTGGCTTCATTAAAAGTGTCTGGTAACTTCCTGGCTAGGAAAGCCACAGTGAAGCTGCTGATGGAAAGAAATCCCATGTAGCCCAGGACAAGATAAAACATTATGGTGGACCCTTCATTGCATTCTGCCACAATCTCTTCAGTCACTGACCATGTATCCAAATTTGGGAATGGTGGGGAAGTTCCCAGCCATACTGCACAAATACCGGCTTGAAGAAGGGAGCAAGAAAGGATAATAGAATTTGACAATCTTTTCCCCACCCACTTCCTCATGCTTGACCCTGGTTTGGTGGCCATGAAAGCAACAACCACAGTGATGGTTTTGGCCAAGATGCAGGAAACAGCAATGGAGAAGATGATACCAAAAGCTGATTGCTGGAGAAAGCAAGTTACTTTCTTTGGTCTTCCAAGAAAAAGGAAAGAACAAAGGAAGCAGAGCAAAAGGGAGGTGAGGAGGGTGTAAGTGATGTCCCGGTTGTTTGCTTTGACTATGGGGGTGTCTCCATATTTAATGAAAGTTCCTAGTATGGTAACTGTCAAGGAGGAAAAGAAAACAGCTATCAGGACTAAACTGATCCCTAAAGGTTCTTCATAAGCTAGAAAAGTTATAACTTTGGGGATGCATCCACTTTTGTTCTTTGTTGGATACTGATCTTCTGGGCATTTGTGACAATGTTCCATATCTGAAAAACAAAGGAAAAGAGGGGGGGTCAACACCTACGTAAATGGCATTATTAAAATCTTCTTCAGTCATGATGGCCAGAAATAGAAATTATATCACTTGCAAGCCACAATTTCTTGCCTATCACTAATTTGTATACAATCATACAATTACTTCATAAATTTGGATTTATATTGTGCTAAAAAGTGTGGTACAAATGTCACATACCCATTGCATCTGAAACCTTCCCTTCTGGGCATGGAATGCAATCATAACAACAAAATTTCTCCCCTTCTTTCTTTTTCTTCTGATAACCAGAATAGCAGGGATCACTGCACAATGAAATTGGCAGCACCTATCAGCAAACAGAGGGGAGAGGAGTATTGGTTATTTATTTATTTATTTTGTCATCTGATCTTTTAAAAAAAAAAACCTAGTAGTCATTCAAATGAAATCAAAAGACTCACAGAAAATGCCAAATATCTCCCATTGATTTCTTGGGCATTGCTGATCTCTTTATCTTATCTGGTTACTTGACTAAGAAAAGTAAGGAGAATGGCACAGACTGTTTAAACCAGTGCCTAATCCCATGGACAAAAATACATAGCCATTAGGTCAATGTAGTTAGCAAAGACATTTTATCCATTTCCTTATCCTTAATAAAGCTAACAAAGGACCTCATCGCATACTGCAAAGAGGCATTTGTTATCAGACACAATTTGCCACCGATTCTGATGCTGCTGGCTGAATGCAGCCCTGCTCAAAGCTATGCTCAGGCACACTTTTTGGCCGGCTGAGTGGTCCTTGGATCTGGACTGCATTTGACTGGTGGCATCGCAGCAGAATCAGTTGACCATGAATTCACACTGGAGGACCTCCAAATGCCTAGAGAGACCAATTTTTTTCCTGACACACATAAGTGAAACTGTGGGTACTAGTCCCGTGGATACAGGGGCCATACTGTATATACAAATGCTTTCCAATATGTGGGTCACCACTGGCTATGTTGGCTGGGGCTTCCAGAAGTTTGAAGCCAATATCTGATTCAAGCCCAAACACTGCTGTATGAAAAGTGATACTTCAGAATTTTCTGAGAGAGAGCCTTGCTAATCTGTTTCAATATCAAAAGAAGGAAGAAATCTTGTGACACTTTAAAAATGTTAAAAGACTCCTTCCTTCTAGATTTTTCATACTTGAATATTACATAGTGGCTCAGTTGAAATAAAAGCCTAGATCCTTTACATCTCAAAACTCTAACAATTTGCCACAGTAATATAATCATATACCGTATGTGATTATAGGGCCTGGTTTATTATAGACACTAATCGCCAATAACAGATGATTAGGAACAAACAAAGCATTTAGCCTCTAACTCATTTTAAAAAATTTAAATGGAGGGCCACTCTAAGATCCATACTTGATTAAAATAGTTCGGCCACACAATTAGGTCCTCATTTATAATGACTTCAGGTGTCCTGGGATCCATCTTTCCAATTTTCATTCTAAAGAAGGACTTGTTTGGAAACACAATCATGTTCATAATATCAAGCACAGTTACTAGTTCCCTCTTATCATTAAAAGAAACAGTTTCTCCAGCTGAATTGTTAAATGAAATGCCTTGAAGAAAAGTGTGCATCTAAGTGAAAAAGAAAAGAAAGGTTATGTCAAAACATCAGATTGCATCCAGAATTATCCTTATAATTATAATTATATTATAATAAATATAATTATAATTATAATTATATCCTTATAATTATAAGGAAAATCCTGGAATCAGTGGCATTAAGTTATTCACAGTGGAGAAAAGAGAAAATGGTTATAGTGGGAATAAGAAATCTAGTAGTCCCTTTGGACTGACGAGCTTTTAGTAGCATCTTTGGGACTTCTGTCCCTGCCTCTAAGTGATCTGCCCTTTGGTCATCATGTGTATTTTGGGCATATCCACTTTAATTATATTTTAATACCCACTTTTGTATGTTTTAAATTGTATAGGGGGCTAATTTGTAAGCCTCTTTCTGTCCCAATTTTTTGGGGAAAGCAGGATATAAATAAATATGATGATGGTGGTGGTGGTGGTGATGATGACGACGATGATGATGATGTCTATATATGGGCAATTTAAATTGGTTTTTCCCCATCTGCATGGTGTCCCTTCCACCAAAGCCCTGATTTGAGTGTGCACTGTTTTCACAACATGAAGCCAGTTCTGCACCAAATCCAGGCCATCCCTCCCTTCAGCCAGTTTAAAATAATTTATAATAATAATTATTATTTATTTATATACTGCCCTGTGGCGGACCAATCCTTTGCTCCAGACTTTCTAGGAAAATACGGAGCACTCTGGAGTGACACAAGGCAGCTATTTACACACACATCCCACTATGCTGCCCAGCAATGTCACTGCTGCTGGTGCAAGTCACTCCCTCTAAGGTTACACTGAGGTATCCAATCATGTCATGGATGCTGAATGTCTTGTTTTCAACCTCAGAGGGAGTGACATGGTAGGACACATGTGTAGATAGCCATACAGCATTGCTCAGAAATGCGGAGGTAACAGAGGGAATTTGGAGCAGCTTTAAAGCCAGAATACACTGGGAGCAACCAGGAGTATTCTCACCAGTGTAGACCCACCTTTCCTTTAACAATTCTATAGTGCAGATTTATCTATTTGAAAGACCAGTATCATCCTATACTACTGTCTGATTCCAGGGTCACATTTTCTATCTCTCCATATCCTATTACATTCTGATTCTGTACTTAGACACCTGAATTGTAAGACTGTACTCCATTAGTGCATCTGAAAAAGTGAATTAATATCCACAAAGCTCATGCTGATATAAACCAGTTTAATCTCAGAAGTGCTTCTAGATTCCCTCTTCCCACACCAGCCATTTTCCTTTTTATGCTACAACAGATTAACATGGCTAGGTCTTTGGAAATATTCTTGACTACCTTAATCCCCATCATGTTCAATGGGAGTACTTTGAATCTGTCTTAGGGCATATCCACACCTCAACATTATAGCAGTTTGATACCCTGTGCAGATGTGAGAGCTATACAGTAAAGGAAGCAGAAAGAAAGAAAATCAACTCAATCAAAATGTGGTGCTGGAGAAGAGTGCTGAAGATATCATGGACAGCCAAGAAGAGAAACAAATTGGTCTTTGAACCTATCAGAAAAGAGCTCTCCTTGGAAGCCAAGATGATCAAGTTGAGGCTATCATACTTTGATCATGTAATAAGAAGGCATGGATCACTAGAAAAAAAAACAATAATGCCAGGAAAGATAGAGGGTAGAAGAAGGAGGGGAAGACCGCAGACCAGATGAATGGACTCAATCAGAGGGTTGCGGACATGGGTTTGCAGGACCTAAGCAGAGCAATGGAAGATAGGGAGTCTTGGAGCTGTCTCATCCACAGGGTCATCATGAGTTGGGATTGATTAAAGGACAGCTAACAATAATAACAAAACCCTTTTAACTGTTATGGCACCATTTTATTGAAGCCAGGGATCTGTAGTATGGTGAGGTGCTCTCCCTTGAACTACAGCTTTAAAGCTGTCTGGCAGAGAATTCTGAATGCCTTGTGGAACTACAAATCTCAGGATTACATAGGAGGGAACTATGCCCATTAAAGTGGAATCAAAGCACTATAAGTTTGTGGTGTGGATGCACACTTAGTCTAGATTTATGCTGTGATTAGAAAAAAGTAGTTGTGTGCATTAATTTTAAGGCTCCATCAAGATCCAGCCTGTGTTTGTTATATAAAACAGGACCTGGTTTGCAATAGAGCATAGAACATGCACATCTTAATTTCACACTCCAAGTATAGGGGAGGAAATGCAAACTGACAATGTTGTCAGTCACTGACATATGCAACACTGCCTCACTAGTTGTGGAGCAGAATGCTTATTTATTTATTTATATCATTTTTATGCTGCCTTTCTCCAAAAAAGAGACCCAAGGTGGCTCACAAATAAAAATATTTTTAAAAACATGCTACAATACAAACAAGGAAAAATATCAAATAAAAACAATATAAAATAGCATACATTAAAAGGTACAATGCCCATCCCATATAACAAACACCCCATATAAAAGCTTCATGTTTATTCACTTTTATGCCCACAAAATGGTGGACACATTACCTTCCAAGGCATGAGGTCTTGAAGTTCAGCAATTTTGCCCTCTGCTTTTGCTCTGTGTTTCAATCTGAAAGATTCCATGGCTTGGAAAGCATGTGCCACAGCATAAACAGCATTATAGATATTGTAGCTGTGGCCACTCATGTTCATTTCAAAAAGACATCCAGGAAGACTTTCCAGCCTCTCTTCCCCAGAGCAAATTTTATCATTCATTATTGGATTTCCCCTATCTGAAAATACACAGTTGAATACTTGCTCCCAGAATTCCTTGAGAAAACTACTTCCTTGCATCTGACAGGGGTTTATGGTCTGAAGAAATGTATTATATCCTTGAGGCTGATTTGTGCGAACACTGAAGAAAATGCTACCATTGAAAAGCTGCCAGTCTGAGTGTGGCTGAAATCCCAGTAGCGTCAAATCCATCTGGGCTGTCATAATCCACACTTTTCCAAAGTTTTTCTCTATATGAGTTGTCAAGATTGTCAGCAATATAGCAGACATGGTTTCTCCATAGAAGACAAATGTACTGACTTTGTTATCTGTAAAACATTCATATAGATCAAGGTGTATGACAATGAATGCTTCAAATGTAAGCTGAATTGCTTGTTTGGGGATTCTCTGAGCAAAAGCTGAACAGATTCCATTTTGAGAAAGCTGTGGCTCCATGACCTTCAAGAAATGTTCTCCACCATCATCATCCACAGCAAATAGCCCAACCCATGTCCATCTGAAATATTTCAGCAGGTAGATAACTCCCATGTATTGATGGACTTCATTTGGGACCATGCGGTAAAGGGAAGGAAGCTGAGCTGTAAAATGTTCCTCTAGAGCAAATGAACCATACTTGAGCTAGAAGAAAACATGCATTTATTTTTTGGAGATCTTTTGGAGGAGTGCCTGGGTATATTCAAGCTCAGTGAGAGTTAAAAGGAAAAAATCCATAGAAATGCACTATATAATATATCAGCTATTCCAAGTGTAGTGCTTTTTATATGTAATGCACTAGCAGATCCATCATCCCCAGAGAGGGTGTTAGGAATGGAAAAGATGGGAGGGGTATAGTCTGAAAAATCCTGGGTGAATCAAGAAGACTCCACCAACACAGGATACCATTTCTGTAAATTTCTAAAATGTATCATATCACCTTTGCTTCTTTCAAAAACCACCCTGTTTCATAAAAAAAACGCTGTTGCAAAAATTAAACATAACTAAAATGAAATCTGGTAATAGTGCCTGACTCTGCCTAGTAGTACTCAAAGAAGTATCTGTGTTGGTCTCTTGCATCAGAGAAAGGAGGAAGGGAGGGAAAGATGAGAGAAGGGAATAAAGGAGCATCTTTAAGAGTAAATGGCTTTTATTTTAACATGAGCTTTCATGGATATCTCATGTTCTTCCCCCAATGTGATAGATGCCAACAATGCCCCTCTACACTCTACACTGGACAAGCAGGACAATCTCTATGCAAGGGGTAAATGGACACAAATCAAACATTTAAAAAAGTTGTACCCCAAAATCAATTTCAAAACATTTCAACCCTTCTTGGACATACAGTATGGGATTTAAAGGTTGGGGTCCTTGAATAAGGAAATTATAAAGGAAAACAAGAAAAATAGCTGAATTGAATTATAGTTACAAATTCATAGTCATAGAATTCTAGAGTTGGAAGAGACCACAAGGACCATCCATGAAGGAACTCACAATCAAAACACTCTCCACATGTGGCCATCCAGCCTCTGTTTTAAAACCTACAAAGAAGCAGACTCCACCACATTTTAAGGCAGCGCATTCCACTGTCAAACAGCTCCTACCATTGAGATGTTCTTCCTATTGTTTAGGTATATTTCAATCCATTAACAGAGGTATGTGCAAAGACAATGGCTTCATGGCACACTAAATACATTAATATAAGAGTCCTCCCTAATGTAACAAAAGGAATCTTCTGAGAGAGCATTTTAAAACCCAGGAAGCTGACTTTTGGTAAGTAGATGTACTACTTTCAGACATCAACACTAACTGATCCCTGTCAAGATCTGAAAGATCTGCATCACCTTATGTAGCCCTTGAAAATTTAGGGCAATGGTAATGATTTGCATCCTCCTAGATCCTACTACATTCCATCCCATTCTTGCAATTGTATAAATATGCTTTATCCTGAAGCCTTAATACCACTCGATACAAACTACATTCAAAGAAATGGGTTTATATCCATGAAAGCTCATGCAAAAATAAAATCCAGTTAGTTTTAGAGCTTCTGTTTTCCCCTCTCCTTCCCCCTTCATCCTTTGCATTATTTTACTTAGTGTTTCTTGTTCTATCTGCTTAGCCAAAACAGTTCTTCACTGGGCTTTTAAAAACACTGAACAATATTTTCTCTCCCTCCCCCCTTCAGTCTTTTTCACAGCAATGACTGCTGCCTCTGATGTCTGTGGAGTGGTGAATCCACTCTGCATTTTAGTCTCTACTTTAAATGACCTATCCATAAATCACCACGATTTCAAGTTCAGACTAAAATCAAAATCAGATCCATCACCCCACTGACATTGGTGTTATCAGTTTGCACTGGTCTTATATCTCCACCTGTGCAATTCATGACAGTTCCCACATCCTCATATTCAATCCCCACCTGTGGAATTTTGTAAAGACTTGATATGTCTGACATTCGGAGTGAGATTTCAGTGCTTAATGCCCCAATAATGGCTAGGATGAGGCCTTCATCACTGTCACATTTGTAGTTGGGGACAAATTTACGTGATCTGAAAAGCAGCTCCAAGGTGGTCCGATAGGTCATCCTTGCATCATAGTAGCTGTCACAGACGTGGAATCCCAGTGTGAGATTGGGCAAGAGCTTAGGGTCCTCATTGATCTCATTTACTGCAAATGCCAAGGTTAGGATATGCTGAAGGAACTTTGTGATCATACTGAAAGTGAGAATTGCATGTGATTAAATCAAATATAGAGATAAGCCTCTATAGAGAGAAGCCACCAAACTAGGACAGGGGCACATCAAAGGAGTGTAATGTGTCCACTTCTTCATGAGCATAAAAGTGAAGTGTTCTGCTCCACAAATAGTGAAACAGCACAAGCATTTTAGTTCCTGAGACTTCCCAGATTTCCCAAGATGTAAGGAGACCCATGGCCATGTACATTCCTACCAGGAATACATTTGGGTAGTTTGAAGGATGCAATAAAGACCATAATCTCCATTGTGGATAGCAGATATGGACTGAGGTGACATCTGAGTAAAGATATAAAGACTATTAAATAAAAAGGTCAAAAATGGATATCTGGAGTGTTGGGAAATCCTGATGAGGAGAATCTGCAAAATGTTGATGCCTTTCTTGCAGCAAGAAGATAAAATGTAAAATTATTCTTGCCTGTGAGAATGAATTTTATGAACATTTACATACCTATAAAGGTTGAGTCACCCTAATCCAGATTTCCATAATCTGAAATACTCCAAAATGGTTTGCATGGGTGGCCGAGACAGTGACACCTTTGCTTTCTGGTGGTTCAGTATACACAGACTTTGTTTCAAGCACACAATTTTTAAAAATATTATATATACTGTATATATTCATGTAGAAGTCTAGAAATTTTAGTCAAAAAATTGACCCAAAAAACAGGAGTTGACTTATCCACAGGTCAATGTAAGTACTGTATTTTAACTCCTATATTTAAAAAGGAACCATCCCCTGGTGAATCTGTCCTGGAAGCACTGACCTCCCTCTACATTTTCATCTATCCAGCCTTTAGCGTGAGTACAAACAGTTATACCTACTGGAATTTTGTAAAGTCTTGGCATTGTTTTCCTTTGCTTGATCCTTTAGATCCTTTGTTAAGTGCCCCTACATTTTACCTTCAACTTATTCATGGGTCATATCGAAGTCATAATTTTGACCTCAAAACCTGCCTTTGACTTATACATGAGATTAACTTATAGTTGAATATATATGGTATATAAAATTACCTTCATGCTATGTGTATAAGGTGTATATGAAACATAAAGGAATTTCATGTTTAGACTTGGGTCCCATCTCCAAGATATCTCATTTTATATATATGCAAATATTCCAAAATCTGTGGAAAAAATCTGAAATCCAAATCACTTCTGTTCCCAAGCATTTCAGATAAGGGAGACTCAACCTGTATTTGAATCTGTGCAAGGAATTGCGGTTTACATGGTGTGGGGTGTAGACATAGCTTCCTCTACTCCTCAGCCTCTGTGCCATAATACTGGACAAACAATAAGAACACTGTCCTGCATGGAAGGATTGTTGAAACTTCTAGAAAATGAATAATTGACTGTCAGGTCACCACTGTTTTACATGCACACACACACACACACACATACAGAGCCTCCTATTTTTACATGAGTATCTAGTCTTATGAAAATTGATTGTGGAGGGGCAAGGCGGGAAATCACATATACTTCTTCAGTATATTCAAACTAATTTATAAGAAACTGATTTTCAGAACATTTTCAGCAATGGAGGAGATCACCTTTTGTATTACGATCACAGTTATGCATTCAACCTGATTTATGTATTTATTTATTTACTTATTTTGTCTTCAGAAGCATAGGAGACAACCTGAGCAAGGAAACATTACCTTTTTGTGACTACATGCTGGCTGGTAGCCTCTGAATATTGTAAGCCAGAAAAAGGTAATATTTCCAAGGTCTGGTAAAGAAGAGAGAAAGATAATTCCTTACAATGAAATATGAAAGAAATCTTCAGAAGGGTGTTTCTCAAAAGGAACTTCATGGAAAATGTAAATCATCTGTGATGAAATCCCACCAATGATGACATCTTCTGACTGATACCATTCATGAGGAATATGGAGGGGATTACGCATGGGGCATTGGATAGCTTTGACCTTGCAGATCATGTGGAGGAATAAAAGCAATATCACCAGTAGCTTTGCCATCCTGTTTCCGTCTTAGAGAAGATTCTCAAGTGTTCATCTATGACTTCATCATACCTTGTAACAAGCTGCAAGGGAGGGCACTGGTCTCTGCTAGTAATACTTTGTGATGATAGGTGTCTCATTGTACTCTGAAAGGTTTGGAAACATGCCTTGAGTGAAAAGAAGGTGCAATAATTATTCAAAATGAGTGCTATAGAATGAAAGTGGAAAACAAGCAGAGTTTGAGAAAACCCTCCCAGTCTTTCGCCTCTCATCTCAATTCTGAGTGGCACAAACAGAAGCATTTATAACCACTTTCAGATTTCTTTATGCATTATTATTTTTTAAAAGATACTTTCTGGAAAGCTGCAGGAGGTGTGTCACAGAGAATCAATGAGGGTCATTGAGATAATTGTAAGGGAGATAATTACTTCTGATACATTTTGTCACTTGAGGTTCCACAGACACTACTGATGGCAAACTTGGTTTTGCTCTCCGAATGGTGTCATTGGAAGTAAACATAATCCTGGCTTCTCTATTCCTCAGTGAGCTGACATACGAGAAAATTCAAAATAAAAACTATGAACCTAACTATGAATTTCATGGGAACATACCAAATCAAATATTTTCTGGGGCTCAGCATTGTGAGAGCTCAAGATTTGGTTGTGAATTACTATGCAAGAAGCATTGTGTATAGAGATTTTTCGTAGATTTCTACTTCTTCAGATGCTTATGATAGACTGAAAGCCAGGAACAGACAGGAGTGCAGCTGTTTAACTGAAGATAACTGAAAAGGAAATATCTGAAGAAGTAGACTAAAGTCTATGAAAGCTCATGCTACAAACCTCTTTTTATCTTTTTTTCAATTAGTCTCAAAGGTGCTACAAAATCTCTACACATATTTATTCTACAGACTAACACAGTTATATTTTTAAATTATACCACTATGGAAAGCACCAAATTTAGTGGAATGAAGTGGAAATGCATCAACCTCTTCAAGAAACTCGCCAGATATAGACAGATATCTTAATATTCAACAAGTGCAAACAACAGGATGTTGTTCCTGAGGACCTATGTGTGGGGACCCCTTTGCAAACTATGTATAATTCCTTTTCAGTTATCTTCAGTTAAACATCTGCACTCCTATCTGTCCCTGGCTTTCAGTCCATCATAAGCATCTGAAGAAGTAGATTAAAGTCTACGAAAGCTCATGCTACAAACCTCTTTCTATTTTTTTATTCTGTTAGTCTCAGAGGTACTACAAAATTTCTACACATATTTATTCTTCAGACTAACACAGCTATATTTTTAAATTCTATGCAAGAACCATGTTTACCAGCTACAAACTGGCATGGGTCAGATGGGGACTAAAGAAATCTCAGACGCTTCGCAAGGCAGCATACCATGATAAGATGGAGGATCTTTGCTGGTTCTGGACATCTTCTCCTCCCCATCTAGATTTGGGCCTGAGAAATCAAGGCAAAGTGTGGGTACATCAGGGTTACATTGCAAGCAAGTGCAATCGGAGACCCAGCATGGCATCATTTCTGATTGTGGCACAAATTATTAAAACACCAGTCTCCATTTTTCTGGCTTTGTGGAATGTGTGTGTGTGCCTTCAAGTCACACTAATTTAAAGGTTTACAGTGACCCCATGAATTTCTTAGGGTTTTCTTAGGCAAATAATACTCCGAGGTGGTCTTGCCAGTTCCTTCCTCTGAAACATAGCCTACAGCACCGGGTATTTGTTGGCGTCCCTGCATTCAAGTACTAACCAGGGCTCACACTGTTTAGCTTCCAAGATCAAACAGGATCTGGTGCATATATGGTACTGGAAGATGAGACAGCATGAAATAACCTTAACCTTTGTCTTAAACTGGTTGTGTGTATATATGTGTGTGTGTCTGTGTGTATACACATTGTAGTAGGCATTCTGCCATTTCCAGTGCAGACAAACAAACTAAACATTGCATTAATACCCACCTGTTTCCCCAAACTATTCCTTAAGGCTCATTAATAAATATTTGTTTCTCTGTTGTCAAAATCCATCCCTCCTCCTTTAGCTTTTAATATGGATTTAGACACATTCACTGGAGCTGTCTATTCAGTACCTCCCTCCCTTTTTTAACTACACACTAAAAAAAAATTGCATGCAGATATATCACTATGTTTCCAGCATGACACTGTGATTACCAACCTAACAAACACACAAAACCAAACAAAACCAAAACTCAAATTCAGAAGAAAACAAAAAACATTAGAGAAGGGGGAAATAATAAAAGAACTGAACAGAAGTTTAGCTGCATGGAAACATCAGATACAAATGTATGAAGCAGTTCCTGTTGCTTTTGTGTGCATTCAAGTAGTTTCTGACTTATGGCAACCCTGAAGTGAACCTATCATGGGATTTTCTTAGCAAGATTTGTTCAGAGGACAATAGGGCTTTCTCTGTGGCAGTACCTTGACTGTGGAATTCTCTGCCCAAGCAGTTAGGCTGGCTGGATCTCTTTTTAAGCATCCAGCTTACTTCTGCCACCCCTTCTCCTTCCCTGTGGAGATTATCACATGGAGGCTTACCATTCTTAAAACATGACTAGATCATCCCTAAAGCATCCCTAAAGTGTGAGAGTGTGATCACCGGTCATGCTTTTTTCCCGTGATGAAATCATCGTAGAGGCGTCCCATCATTAAAGCATTTGCGGAGCCACCATTTCTCTGTCTAACTGAAGTTATCCCACAGCTTTTCAAGAATGGGAAAAGCTTGTCCTTGAAAAGCTGCAGGATAAGCTTGGGCTGCAGACAGGCTGCAGATGGGAGAATGAGGTAAGACCCATCTTTGAAGGTAAATGTGTGTTTATCCCATCAGGAAAATGACAGGATAAAGCCCATGTAATAATCTCCTAAATCAGCTCACATTGAATTGAGGATAAGTTCACTCTCAGCATTGCCAGTCATATTTGACATTGACAAGTGTAAGATACATTTTACAACTCTAGATGAATAAAATGATGACCGGAACCATTTATACGGAACAAATAGCTCTCTTGTTGAAACAGCTTCACTGGCTACCAGTTTGTTTCTGGGCTCAATTCAAAATGTTGGTCATGACCTCTAAAGCCCTATACAGCTTAGGTCCAGACTATCTAAAATACCATATCTCCCCATACAAACCTCCAAGAACTCTAAGAGCTTCAGGAGAAGGCTTTCTCTTGGTCCTGCCACCATCACAGGCTCACTTGGTGAGGAAAGAGAAAGAGATCCTTCTTGGTGGCTGCTCCTATCTTTTGCGAAGATTAGGTGGGTCCTCTTACTGCTTTCCTTTTGCTGACAGGCATATATACCTCTTTGTTTAAGCAGGCTTTTAATATATAAACATGCTAGGAAAGCTCTTTTTATTGGGGAAGGTCTTTATTTTTGAACTTTTGTATATTTTTAAATAATTCCATATTGTTTTAATTGTCCCTATTTTAATTGTTTGTTTTTTAAATTGTATTGGTAGTTTTTAATTTATTTCCCTCTATAAGCTGCCTTGGGTCCCACTCTGGGTGAAAGGTGGGATAAAAAATAAAATAAAAAAGTAGTGCCTTGTCCCTCTTATCAGAGGATCTCTAGATCCAGACACCACAATCCTGCAGCATCCTTTACTTTTCAACTATTTCTACATGGCATCTTTTATTTGTGCAGGCTTGAATTCTATTTCAGTTACTGTATGCAAATCTCCCAAGTAAGTTCCTCCTCTTTAAATATGAGCATCCCAGATTGTTACGTTACCCAGCTGTGCCCATTTCATTCCACTCAAACAAGAAAAAGAGAGAGAAAAAGGAGAAAAAGAGATGAGACCATTGTTGTTTATTCTCATTCTATTAAACATCTCAGAAGGTGAGCATGTAGGCACAGAATAGGTGATGAACTTGAAACAAATGCTAGAACCAGATTAAAAGATTTTGAACTCTGTTGCAGATGTCTTCTCCAATCCACAACTGACTGAGTCTGGCCCAGGAGTGGTGAAGCCTGGAAGGTCCTTCAAACTGTCCTGCTTAGTTTCTGGAGTGCAAGTCAGTGCTCATTACTGGATATGGATCCGGCAGCCTCCAGGGAAAGGGCTGGAAAGCCTGGCGTATATTCGGAACGATGGAACCACAGCTCTCAGCCCAGTTTTCAGCAGCCGAATCAGCATCTCTAGGGACACCTCCAAAAATGAAGTGTATGTTCAGCTGAACTCCGCGACAACTACAGACACAGCCAAATACTACTGTGCAAGAGACACAGAGAGGGAAAGCAATGAAGCATCCATGCAAAAACACACAGAGATAAAGTATCTTCTCTGGAGAAACCATGCTTTCATGACTATGTTCAAAGCTAGGTTGTTCTCTTGTGACACAGACCAAGAGTTAGATACCACCTTAAAGAACATTCCTTTTACTATGGCAAGAACTTTTGTGGACTTAATTTATTATTTTATTTAATTCTATACATTATGTTTATTAATTTATATTTGTTGTTGTCAGGGTTTTCTTTAAAGGGTTTATTCTGAGGGGGTTTTTCCCTTGCCCAGTGGCATCACTAGGGAGGTACGGTAGTACAGCCCACACCAGGTGATAGACCAGTAGAGGAATGACACCCAATTGGGCTGTCCTCCCACTAGGATGGGTAAGTGCCCCAGTCCTGCTTCCCCTTCCTCATGAGGAGACTGCTGCCATTGCAAGGAAGAACAAGGCCAAGAGCACCTGGGCCTTCTTCCCCACTGTGGTGATGGTCTCCTTGTGAGGAGGCTGCCACTACCAACATAGCAAAAAAGAAGGGATGACCGTGGCATTTTGTCCATGCTCCCAGTAGCCCTATCCCTTGCAACAGGTGACACCAGGGGTGGGGTGTCTTCCTCTGAGGCTGAGAGAGTCTGAATTGGCCTTGTCTTCCTCTGAGGCTGAGAGAGTCTGAATTGCCCAAGGAAACCCAGTGGGTTTCCATGGCCGAGCAGGGGTTCAAACACTGATCTTCAGAATGGCAGTCCAACAGTCAAACACTATACCCCACTGGTCTCTTATATATTTTAAAAATAGGCTAGAATTCAGTATAAGGTTTAGTCTACATAAGAGAACTTATGTCTGGGGGGGAACAGAATTGAGCAATTTTGCAACTTTTGTATTCTGCAAGTGGCTGCCATGACATTCCTATGTAGGGGAGCCAGTGAAGTGACCATTGTACGTTGGGTCTTATGAGCATTGGAACACTGGCTAGGGAGTGTTGGTGCACATTAATAATAATAATATAATAATAATTTTTATTTGATACCCCACCCCTCTGTGCGCAATCGGGGCGGCTTACATCATAAAATCATCAAACAGTAATTAAGAACAATTTTCCTCCCCCTCCCCCCCCTTAAAAAGTTATTAAACCTATTACAATTTAAAACACAATATAAGGAGGTAAATTCCTCCATAAAAAGTACCAAACAGTACTTAAGAGAGCAAAGTGCAGGCAGACGTGTAGATGCTGGCTCATAAAAAAGAAACCCAGTCATAGAAGAGGGGAGCATCTTGGAGAGAAAGATTCTGAAGTCAAGCTGGTAAATTAATCTGGGAAGGCCTGCCAGAAGAGATCCGTCTTGA